>CAWVQI010000057.1:0-60000 GCA_963932335.1 Andrena marginata
GCGAGGGCCGGGGTCGAAAACCTTAATATGAATTGATCGCAATGTCGCGACACGCAAGGATCAGAGGTCGTTGTCGAAGATCGGACGACTTTGTGTTCGGATGATGGTGCGGAAGGACTCTGAAAACTCGCGGTACTTTGAAAATTTTTCGGACCGATTGGGGTTATTTGCGATTATCTCGAAAACCAGCGCGACGACCGGGGTCGAAATCTTAATATGAATTGATCGCAATGTCGGGACACGCAAGGATCAGTGGTCGTTTTCTACAATCGGACGACTTTGTGTTCGGACGATGGTGCGGAAGGACTCTGACAACACGCGGTACTTTGAAAATTTTGGGAGCGATTGTGGTCATTCGCGATTACCTCGAAAACCAGCGCGACGACCGGGGTCGAAACCTTTATATGAATTGATCGCAATGTCGCGACTCCCAAGGATCAGTGGTCGTTTTCGACGATCGGACGACTTTGTGTTCGGACGATGGAGCGGATGGACTCTGACAACTCGCGGTACTTTGAAAATTTTGGGAGTGATTGGGGTTATTCGCGATTATCTCGAAAATCAGCGCGACGACCGGGGTCGAAACCTTAATATGAATTGATCACTATGTCGCGACACGCAAGGATCAGTGGTCGTTTTCGACTTTCGGACGACTTTGTGTTCGGAAGATGGTGCTGAAGCACTCTGAAAACTCGCGGTACTTTGAAAATTTTGGGAGCTATTGGGTTTATTCGCGATTATCTCGAAAACCAGCGCGAGGGCCGGGGTCGAAACCTTAATATGAATTGATCGCAATGTCGCGACATGCAAGGATCACTGGTCATTTTCGACGTTCGGACGACTTTGTGTTCGGAAGATGGTGCGGAAGCACTCTGAAAACTTGGGGTACTTTGAAAATTTTTCGGACTGATTGGGGTTATTTGCGATTATCTCGAAAACCAGCGCGACGACCGGGGTCTAAACCTTTATATGAATTGATCGCAATGTCGGGACACGCAAGGATCAGCGGTCGTTTTCGACGATCGGTCGACTTTGTGTTCGGAAGATGCTGCTGAAGCACTCTGAAAACTCGCGGTACTTTGAAAATTTTGGGAGCGATTGGGTTTATTCGCGATTATCTCGAAAACCAGCGCGAGGGCCGGGGTCGAAACCTTAATATGAGTTGATCGCAATGTCGCGACATGCAAGGATCAGTGGTCGTTTTCGACGTTCGGACGACTTTGTGTTCGGAAGATGGTGCGGAAGCACTCTGAAAAGTTGGGGTACTTTGAAAATTTTGGGAGCGATTGTGGTCATTCGCGATTATTTTGAAACTAGCGCGACGACCGGGGTCGAAACCTTAATATGAATTGATCGCAATGTCGCGACACGCAATGATCAGTGGTCGTTTTCGACGTTCGGACGACTTTGTGTTCGAACGATGGTGCGGAAGGACTCTGAAAGCTCGCGGTACTTTGAAAATTTTGGGAGCGATTGCGGTTATTCGCGATTATCTCGAAAACCAGCGCGAGGGCCGGGGTCGAAACCTTAATATGAATTGATCGCAATGTCGCGACACGCAAGGATCAGAGGTCGTTGTCGAAGATCGGACGACTTTGTGTTCGGAAGATTGTGCGGAAGGACTCTGAATACTCGCGGTACTTTGAAAATTTTTCGGACCGATTGGGGTTATTTGCGATTATCTCGAAAACCAGCGCGACGACCGGGGTCGAAACCTTAATATGAATTGATCGCAATGTCGCGACACGCAATGATCAGTGGTCGTTGTCGAAGATCGGACGACTTTGTGTTCGGACGATGGTGCGAAAGGACTCTGACAACTCGCGGTACTTTGAAAATTTTGGGAGCGATTGGGGTCATTCGCGATTACCTCGAAAACCAGCGCGACGACCGGGGTCGAAACCTTAATATGAATTGATCGCAATGTAGCGACATGCAAGGATCAGTGGTCGTTTTCGACGTTCGGACGACTTTGTGTTCGGAAGATGGTGCGGAAGCACTCTGAAAACTCGCGGTACTTTGAAAATTTAGGGAGCGATTGGGGTCATTCGCGATTATCTCGAAAACCAGCGCGAGGGCCGCGGTCGAAACCTTAATATGAATTGATCGCAATGTCGCGACATGCAAGGATCAGTGGTCGTTTTCGACGTTCGGACGACTTTGTGTTAGGAAGATGGTGCGGTAGCACTCTGAAAACTTGGGGTACTTTGAAAATTTTGGGAGCGATTGTGGTTATTCGGGATTATCTCGAATACCAGCGCGAGGGCCGGGGTCGAAACCTTAATATGAATTGATCGCAATGTCGCGACACGCCAGGATCAGCGGTCGTTGTCGAAGATCGGACGACTTTGTGTTCGAACGATGGTGCGAAAGGACTCTGAAAGCTCGCGGTACTTTGAAAATTTTGGGAGCGATTGCGGTTATTCGCGATTATCTCGAAAACCAGCGCGAGGGCCGGGGTCGAAACCTTAATATGAATTGATCGCAATGTCGCGACACGCAAGGATCAGAGGTCGTTGTCGAAGATCGGACGACTTTGTGTTCGGAAGATTGTGCGGAAGGACTCTGAAAAATCGCGGTACTTTGAAAATTTAGGGAGCGATTGGGGTTATTCGCGATTATCTCGAAAACCAGCGCGACGACCGGGGTCGAAACCTTAATATGAATTGATCGCAATGTCGCGACACGCAATGATCAGTGGTCGTTTTCGACGTTCGGACGACTTTGTGTTCGAACGATGGTGCGGAAGGACTCTGACAACTCGCGGTACTTTGAAAATTTTGGGAGCGATTGGGGTCATTCGCGATTACCTCGAAAACCAGCGCGACGACCGGGGTCGAAACCTTAATATGAATTGATCGCAATGTAGCGACATGCAAGGATCAGTGGTCGTTTTCGACGTTCGGACGACTTTGTGTTCGGAAGATGGTGCGGAAGCACTCTGAAAACTCGCGGTACTTTGAAAATTTAGGGAGCGATTGGGGTTATTCGCGATTATCTCGAAAACCAGCGCGAGGGCCGCGGTCGAAACCTTAATATGAATTGATCGCAATGTCGCGACATGCAAGGATCAGTGGTCGTTTTCGACGTTCGGACGACTTTGTGTTAGGAAGATGGTGCGGTAGCACTCTGAAAACTTGGGGTACTTTGAAAATTTTGGGAGCGATTGTGGTTATTCGGGATTATCTCGAATACCAGCGCGAGGGCCGGGGTCGAAACCTTAATATGAATTGATCGCAATGTCGCGACACGCAATGATCAGCGGTCGTTGTCGAAGATCGGACGACTTTGTGTTCGAACGATGGTGCGAAAGGACTCTGACAACTCGCGGTACTTTGAAAATTTTGGGAGCGATTGGGGTCATTCGCGATTACCTCGAAAACCAGCGCGACGACCGGGGTCGAAACCTTAATATGAATTGATCGCAATGTAGCGACATGCAAGGATCAGTGGTCGTTTTCGACGTTCGGACGACTTTGTGTTCGGAAGATGGTGCGGAAGCACTCTGAAAACTCGCGGTACTTTGAAAATTTTGGGAGCGATTGCGGTTATTCGCGATTATCTCGAAAACCAGCGCGAGGGCCGGGGTCGAAACCTTAATATGAATTGATCGCAATGTCGCGACACGCAAGGATCAGAGGTCGTTGTCGAAGATCGGACGACTTTGTGTTCGGAAGATTGTGCGGAAGGACTCTGAAAAATCGCGGTACTTTGAAAATTTAGGGAGCGATTGGGGTTATTCGCGATTATCTCGAAAACCAGCGCGACGACCGGGGTCGAAACCTTAATATGAATTGATCGCAATGTCGCGACACGCAATGATCAGTGGTCGTTTTCGACGTTCGGACGACTTTGTGTTCGAACGATGGTGCGGAAGGACTCTGAAAGCTCGCGGTACTTTGAAAATTTTGGGAGCGATTGCGGTTATTCGCGATTATCTCGAAAACCAGCGCGAGGGCCGGGGTCGAAACCTTAATATGAATTGATCGCAATGTCGCGACACGCAAGGATCAGAGGTAGTTGTCGAAGATCGGACGACTTTGTGTTCGGAAGATTGTGCGGAAGGACTCTGAAAACTCGCGGTACTTTGAAAATTTTTCGGACCGATTGGGGTTATTTGCGATTATCTCGAAAACCAGCGCGACGACCGGGGTCGAAACCTTAATATGAATTGATCGCAATGTCGCGACACGCAATGATCAGTGGTCGTTTTCGACGTTCGGACGACTTTGTGTTCGAACGATGGTGCGGAAGGACTCTGAAAGCTCGCGGTACTTTGAAAATTTTGGGAGCGATTGCGGTTATTCGCGATTATCTCGAAAACCAGCGCGAGGGCCGGGGTCGAAACCTTAATATGAATTGATCGCAATGTCGCGACACGCAAGGATCAGAGGTCGTTGTCGAAGATCGGACGACTTTGTGTTCGGTAGATTGTGCGGAAGGACTCTGAAAACTCGCGGTACATTGAAAATTTTGGGAGCGATTGGGGTTATTCGCGATTATCTCGAAAACCAGCGCGAGGGCCGGGGTCGAAACCTTAATATGAATTGATCGCAATGTCGCGGCACGCAAGGATCAGTGGTCGTTTTCTACAATCGGACGACTTTGTGTTCGGGCGATGGTGCGGAAGGACTCTGACAACTCGCGGTACTTTGAAAATTTTGGGAGCGATTGGGGTTATTCGCGATTATCTCGAAAACCAGCGCGAGGGCCGGGGTCGAAACCTTAATATGAATTGATCGCAATGTCGCGACACGCAATGATCAGTGGTCGTTGTCGAAGATCGGACGACTTTGTGTTCGGACGATGGTGCGAAAGGACTCTGACAACTCGCGGTACTTTGAAAATTTTGGGAGCGATTGGGGTCATTCGCGATTACCTCGAAAACCAGCGCGAGGGCCGGGGTCGAAACCTTAATATGAATTGATCGCAATGTCGCGACACGCAAGGATCAGAGGTCGTTGTCGAAGATCGGACGACTTTGTGTTCGGAAGATTGTGCGGAAGGACTCTGAAAACTCGCGGTACTTTGAAAATTTTTCGGACCGATTGGGGTTATTTGCGATTATCTCGAAAACCAGCGCGACGACCGGGGTCGAAACCTTAATATGAATTGATCGCAATGTCGCGACACGCAATGATCAGTGGTCGTTGTCGAAGATCGGACGACTTTGTGTTCGGACGATGGTGCGAAAGGACTCTGACAACTCGCGGTACTTTGAAAATTTTGGGAGCGATTGGGGTCATTCGCGATTACCTCGAAAACCAGCGCGACGACCGGGGTCGAAACCTTAATATGAATTGATCGCAATGTAGCGACAGGCAAGGATCAGTGGTCGTTTTCGACGTTCGGACGACTTTGTGTTCGGAAGATGGTGCGGAAGCACTCTGAAAACTCGCGGTACTTTGAAAATTTAGGGAGCGATTGGGGTTATTCGCGATTATCTCGAAAACCAGCGCGAGGGCCGCGGTCGAAACCTTAATATGAATTGATCGCAATGTTGCGACATGCAAGGATCAGTGGTCGTTTTCGACGTTCGGACGACTTTGTGTTAGGAAGATGGTGCGGTAGCACTCTGAAAACTTGGGGTACTTTGAAAATTTTGGGAGCGATTGTGGTTATTCGGGATTATCTCGAATACCAGCGCGAGGGCCGGGGTCGAAACCTTAATATGAATTGATCGCAATGTCGGGACACGCCAGGATCAGCGGTCGTTGTCGAAGATCGGACGACTTTGTGTTCGAACGATGGTGCGAAAGGACTCTGAAAGCTCGCGGTACTTTGAAAATTTTGGGAGCGATTGCGGTTATTCGCGATTATCTCGAAAACCAGCGCGAGGGCCGGGGTCGAAACCTTAATATGAATTGATCGCAATGTCGCGACACGCAAGGATCAGAGGTCGTTGTCGAAGATCGGACGACTTTGTGTTCGGAAGATTGTGCGGAAGGACTCTGAAAACTCGCGGTACTTTGAAAATTTTTCGGACCGATTGGGGTTATTTGCGATTATCTCGAAAACCAGCGCGACGACCGGGGTCGAAACCTTAATATGAATTGATCGCAATGTCGCGACACGCAATGATCAGTGGTCGTTGTCGAAGATCGGACGACTTTGTGTTCGGACGATGGTGCGAAAGGACTCTGACAACTCGCGGTACTTTGAAAATTTTGGGAGCGATTGGGGTCATTCGCGATTACCTCGAAAACCAGCGCGACGACCGGGGTCGAAACCTTAATATGAATTGATCGCAATGTAGCGACATGCAAGGATCAGTGGTCGTTTTCGACGTTCGGACGACTTTGTGTTCGGAAGATGGTGCGGAAGCACTCTGAAAACTCGCGGTACTTTGAAAATTTAGGGAGCGATTGGGGTTATTCGCGATTATCTCGAAAACCAGCGCGAGGGCCGCGGTCGAAACCTTAATATGAATTGATCGCAATGTCGCGACATGCAAGGATCAGTGGTCGTTTTCGACGTTCGGACGACTTTGTGTTAGGAAGATGGTGCGGTAGCACTCTGAAAACTTGGGGTACTTTGAAAATTTTGGGAGCGATTGTGGTTATTCGGGATTATCTCGAATACCAGCGCGAGGGCCGGGGTCGAAACCTTAATATGAATTGATCGCAATGTCGCGACACGCCAGGATCAGCGGTCGTTGTCGAAGATCGGACGACTTTGTGTTCGGACGATGGTGCGAAAGGACTCTGAAAACTCGCGGTACTTTGAAAATTTTTCGGACCGATTGGGGTTATTTGCGATTATCTCGAAAACCAGCGCGACGACCGGGGTCGAAACCTTAATATGAATTGATCGCAATGTCGCGACACGCAATGATCAGCGGTCGTTGTCGAAGATCGGACGACTTTGTGTTCGGAAGATGGTGCGGAAGCACTCTGAAAACTCGCGGTACTTTGAAAATTTTGGGAGCGATTGGGGTTATTCGCGATTATCTCGAAAACCAGCGCGAGGGCCGGGGTCGAAACCTTAGTATGAATTGATCGCAATGTCACGACATGCAAGGATCAGTGGTCGTTTTCGACGTTCGGACGACTTTGTGTTCGGAAGATGGTGCGGTAGCACTCTGAAAACTTGGGGTACTTTGAAAATTTTGGGAGCGATTGTGGTCATTCGCGATTATTTTGAAACTAGCGCGACGACCGGGGTCGAAACCTTAATATGAATTGATCGCAATGTCGCGACACGCAATGATCAGTGGTCGTTTTCGACGTTCGGACGACTTTGTGTTCGAACGATGGTGCGGAAGGACTCTGAAAGCTCGCGGTACTTTGAAAATTTTGGGAGCGATTGCGGTTATTCGCGATTATCTCGAAAACCAGCGCGAGGGTCGGGGTCGAAACCTTAATATGAATTGATCGCAATGTCGCGAGTCGCAAGGATCAGTGGTCGTTGTCGACGATCGGACGACTTTGTGTTCGGAAGTTGGTGCGGAAGCACTCTGAAAACTCGCGGTACTTTGAAAATTTTGGGAGCGATTGGTGTTATTCTCGATTATCTCGAAAACCAGCGCGAGGGCCGGGGTCGAAACCTTAGTATGAATTGATCGCAATGTCACGACACGCAATGATCAGTGGTCGTTTTCGACGTTCGGACGACTTTGTGTTCGAACGATGGTGCGGAAGGACTCTGAAAGCTCGCGGTACTTTGAAAATTTTGGGAGCGATTGCGGTTATTCGCGATTATCTCGAAAACCAGCGCGAGGGCCGGGGTCGAAACCTTAATATGAGTTGATCGCAATGTCGCGACATGCAAGGATCAGTGGTCATTTTCGACGTTCGGACGACTTTGTGTTCGGAAGATGGTGCGGAAGCACTCTGAAAACTTGGGGTACTTTGAAAATTTTGGGAGCGATTGTGGTCATTCGCGATTATTTTGAAACTAGCGCGACGACCGGGGTCGAAACCTTAATATGAATTGATCGCAATGTCGCGACACGCAATGATCAGTGGTCGTTTTCGACGTTCGGACGACTTTGTGTTAGAACGATGGTGCGGAAGGACTCTGAAAGCTCGCGGTACTTTGAAAATTTTGGGAGCGATTGCGGTTATTCGCGATTATCTCGAAAACCAGCGCGAGGGCCGGGGTCGAAACCTTAATATGAATTGATCGCAATGTCGCGACACGCAATGATCAGTGGTCGTTTTCGACGTTCGGACGACTTTGTGTTCGAACGATGGTGCGGAAGGACTCTGAAAGCTCGCGGTACTTTGAAAATTTTGGGAGCGATTGCGGTTATTCGCGATTATCTCGAAAACCAGCGCGAGGGCCGGGGTCGAAACCTTAATATGAATTGATCGCAATGTCGCGACACGCAAGGATCAGAGGTCGTTGTCGAAGATCGGACGACTTTGTGTTCGGAAGATTGTGCGGAAGGACTCTGAAAACTCGCGGTACTTTGAAAATTTTTCGGACCGATTGGGGTTATTTGCGATTATCTCGAAAACCAGCGCGACGACCGGGGTCGAAACCTTAATATGAATTGATCGCAATGTCGCGAGTCGCAAGGATCAGTGGTCGTTGTCGAAGATCGGACGACTTTGTGTTCGGAAGATTGTGCGGAAGGACTCTGAAAAATCGCGGTACTTTGAAAATTTAGGGAGCGATTGGGGTTATTCGCGATTACCTCGAAAACCAGCGCGACGACCGGGGTCGAAACCTTAATATGAATTGATCGCAATGTCGCGACACGCAATGATCAGTGGTCGTTTTCGACGTTCGGACGACTTTGTGTTCGAACGATGGTGCGGAAGGACTCTGAAAGCTCGCGGTACTTTGAAAATTTTGGGAGCGATTGCGGTTATTCGCGATTATCTCGAAAACCAGCGCGAGGGCCGGGGTCGAAACCTTAATATGAATTGATCGCAATGTCGCGACACGCAAGGATCAGAGGTAGTTGTCGAAGATCGGACGACTTTGTGTTCGGAAGATTGTGCGGAAGGACTCTGAAAACTCGCGGTACTTTGAAAATTTTTCGGACCGATTGGGGTTATTTGCGATTATCTCGAAAACCAGCGCGACGACCGGGGTCGAAACCTTAATATGAATTGATCGCAATGTCGCGACACGCAATGATCAGTGGTCGTTTTCGACGTTCGGACGACTTTGTGTTCGAACGATGGTGCGGAAGGACTCTGAAAGCTCGCGGTACTTTGAAAATTTTGGGAGCGATTGCGGTTATTCGCGATTATCTCGAAAACCAGCGCGAGGGCCGGGGTCGAAACCTTAATATGAATTGATCGCAATGTCGCGACACGCAAGGATCAGAGGTCGTTGTCGAAGATCGGACGACTTTGTGTTCGGTAGATTGTGCGGAAGGACTCTGAAAACTCGCGGTACATTGAAAATTTTGGGAGCGATTGGGGTTATTCGCGATTATCTCGAAAACCAGCGCGAGGGCCGGGGTCGAAACCTTAATATGAATTGATCGCAATGTCGCGGCACGCAAGGATCAGTGGTCGTTTTCTACAATCGGACGACTTTGTGTTCGGGCGATGGTGCGGAAGGACTCTGACAACTCGCGGTACTTTGAAAATTTTGGGAGCGATTGGGGTTATTCGCGATTATCTCGAAAACCAGCGCGAGGGCCGGGGTCGAAACCTTAATATGAATTGATCGCAATGTCGCGACACGCAATGATCAGTGGTCGTTGTCGAAGATCGGACGACTTTGTGTTCGGACGATGGTGCGAAAGGACTCTGACAACTCGCGGTACTTTGAAAATTTTGGGAGCGATTGGGGTCATTCGCGATTACCTCGAAAACCAGCGCGAGGGCCGGGGTCGAAACCTTAATATGAATTGATCGCAATGTCGCGACACGCAAGGATCAGAGGTCGTTGTCGAAGATCGGACGACTTTGTGTTCGGAAGATTGTGCGGAAGGACTCTGAAAACTCGCGGTACTTTGAAAATTTTTCGGACCGATTGGGGTTATTTGCGATTATCTCGAAAACCAGCGCGACGACCGGGGTCGAAACCTTAATATGAATTGATCGCAATGTCGCGACACGCAATGATCAGTGGTCGTTGTCGAAGATCGGACGACTTTGTGTTCGGACGATGGTGCGAAAGGACTCTGACAACTCGCGGTACTTTGAAAATTTTGGGAGCGATTGGGGTCATTCGCGATTACCTCGAAAACCAGCGCGACGACCGGGGTCGAAACCTTAATATGAATTGATCGCAATGTAGCGACAGGCAAGGATCAGTGGTCGTTTTCGACGTTCGGACGACTTTGTGTTCGGAAGATGGTGCGGAAGCACTCTGAAAACTCGCGGTACTTTGAAAATTTAGGGAGCGATTGGGGTTATTCGCGATTATCTCGAAAACCAGCGCGAGGGCCGCGGTCGAAACCTTAATATGAATTGATCGCAATGTTGCGACATGCAAGGATCAGTGGTCGTTTTCGACGTTCGGACGACTTTGTGTTAGGAAGATGGTGCGGTAGCACTCTGAAAACTTGGGGTACTTTGAAAATTTTGGGAGCGATTGTGGTTATTCGGGATTATCTCGAATACCAGCGCGAGGGCCGGGGTCGAAACCTTAATATGAATTGATCGCAATGTCGGGACACGCCAGGATCAGCGGTCGTTGTCGAAGATCGGACGACTTTGTGTTCGAACGATGGTGCGAAAGGACTCTGAAAGCTCGCGGTACTTTGAAAATTTTGGGAGCGATTGCGGTTATTCGCGATTATCTCGAAAACCAGCGCGAGGGCCGGGGTCGAAACCTTAATATGAATTGATCGCAATGTCGCGACACGCAAGGATCAGAGGTCGTTGTCGAAGATCGGACGACTTTGTGTTCGGAAGATTGTGCGGAAGGACTCTGAAAACTCGCGGTACTTTGAAAATTTTTCGGACCGATTGGGGTTATTTGCGATTATCTCGAAAACCAGCGCGACGACCGGGGTCGAAACCTTAATATGAATTGATCGCAATGTCGCGACACGCAATGATCAGTGGTCGTTGTCGAAGATCGGACGACTTTGTGTTCGGACGATGGTGCGAAAGGACTCTGACAACTCGCGGTACTTTGAAAATTTTGGGAGCGATTGGGGTCATTCGCGATTACCTCGAAAACCAGCGCGACGACCGGGGTCGAAACCTTAATATGAATTGATCGCAATGTAGCGACATGCAAGGATCAGTGGTCGTTTTCGACGTTCGGACGACTTTGTGTTCGGAAGATGGTGCGGAAGCACTCTGAAAACTCGCGGTACTTTGAAAATTTAGGGAGCGATTGGGGTTATTCGCGATTATCTCGAAAACCAGCGCGAGGGCCGCGGTCGAAACCTTAATATGAATTGATCGCAATGTCGCGACATGCAAGGATCAGTGGTCGTTTTCGACGTTCGGACGACTTTGTGTTAGGAAGATGGTGCGGTAGCACTCTGAAAACTTGGGGTACTTTGAAAATTTTGGGAGCGATTGTGGTTATTCGGGATTATCTCGAATACCAGCGCGAGGGCCGGGGTCGAAACCTTAATATGAATTGATCGCAATGTCGCGACACGCAATGATCAGCGGTCGTTGTCGAAGATCGGACGACTTTGTGTTCGAACGATGGTGCGAAAGGACTCTGACAACTCGCGGTACTTTGAAAATTTTGGGAGCGATTGGGGTCATTCGCGATTACCTCGAAAACCAGCGCGACGACCGGGGTCGAAACCTTAATATGAATTGATCGCAATGTAGCGACATGCAAGGATCAGTGGTCGTTTTCGACGTTCGGACGACTTTGTGTTCGGAAGATGGTGCGGAAGCACTCTGAAAACTCGCGGTACTTTGAAAATTTTGGGAGCGATTGCGGTTATTCGCGATTATCTCGAAAACCAGCGCGAGGGCCGGGGTCGAAACCTTAATATGAATTGATCGCAATGTCGCGACACGCAAGGATCAGAGGTCGTTGTCGAAGATCGGACGACTTTGTGTTCGGAAGATTGTGCGGAAGGACTCTGAAAAATCGCGGTACTTTGAAAATTTAGGGAGCGATTGGGGTTATTCGCGATTATCTCGAA
The DNA here is from genome assembly GCA_963932335.1 of Andrena marginata. Lineage (NCBI taxonomy): Eukaryota > Metazoa > Arthropoda > Insecta > Hymenoptera > Andrenidae > Andrena > Andrena marginata. Next base: position 12,035 of record CAWVQI010000057.1, read on the forward strand.
AACCAGCGCGACGACCGGGGTCGAAACCTTAATATGAATTGATCGCAATGTCGCGACACGCAATGATCAGTGGTCGTTTTCGACGTTCGGACGACTTTGTGTTCGAACGATGGTGCGGAAGGACTCTGAAAGCTCGCGGTACTTTGAAAATTTTGGGAGCGATTGCGGTTATTCGCGATTATCTCGAAAACCAGCGCGAGGGCCGGGGTCGAAACCTTAATATGAATTGATCGCAATGTCGCGACACGCAAGGATCAGAGGTAGTTGTCGAAGATCGGACGACTTTGTGTTCGGAAGATTGTGCGGAAGGACTCTGAAAACTCGCGGTACTTTGAAAATTTTTCGGACCGATTGGGGTTATTTGCGATTATCTCGAAAACCAGCGCGACGACCGGGGTCGAAACCTTAATATGAATTGATCGCAATGTCGCGACACGCAATGATCAGTGGTCGTTTTCGACGTTCGGACGACTTTGTGTTCGAACGATGGTGCGGAAGGACTCTGAAAGCTCGCGGTACTTTGAAAATTTTGGGAGCGATTGCGGTTATTCGCGATTATCTCGAAAACCAGCGCGAGGGCCGGGGTCGAAACCTTAATATGAATTGATCGCAATGTCGCGACACGCAAGGATCAGAGGTCGTTGTCGAAGATCGGACGACTTTGTGTTCGGTAGATTGTGCGGAAGGACTCTGAAAACTCGCGGTACATTGAAAATTTTGGGAGCGATTGGGGTTATTCGCGATTATCTCGAAAACCAGCGCGAGGGCCGGGGTCGAAACCTTAATATGAATTGATCGCAATGTCGCGGCACGCAAGGATCAGTGGTCGTTTTCTACAATCGGACGACTTTGTGTTCGGGCGATGGTGCGGAAGGACTCTGACAACTCGCGGTACTTTGAAAATTTTGGGAGCGATTGGGGTTATTTGCGATTATCTCGAAAACCAGCGCGAGGGCCGGGGTCGAAACCTTAATATGAATTGATCGCAATGTCGCGACACGCAATGATCAGTGGTCGTTGTCGAAGATCGGACGACTTTGTGTTCGGACGATGGTGCGAAAGGACTCTGACAACTCGCGGTACTTTGAAAATTTTGGGAGCGATTGGGGTCATTCGCGATTACCTCGAAAACCAGCGCGACGACCGGGGTCGAAACCTTAATATGAATTGATCGCAATGTAGCGACATGCAAGGATCAGTGGTCGTTTTCGACGTTCGGACGACTTTGTGTTCGGAAGATGGTGCGGAAGCACTCTGAAAACTCGCGGTACTTTGAAAATTTAGGGAGCGATTGGGGTTATTCGCGATTATCTCGAAAACCAGCGCGAGGGCCGCGGTCGAAACCTTAATATGAATTGATCGCAATGTCGCGACATGCAAGGATCAGTGGTCGTTTTCGACGTTCGGACGACTTTGTGTTAGGAAGATGGTGCGGTAGCACTCTGAAAACTTGGGGTACTTTGAAAATTTTGGGAGCGATTGTGGTTATTCGGGATTATCTCGAATACCAGCGCGAGGGCCGGGGTCGAAACCTTAATATGAATTGATCGCAATGTCGCGACACGCAATGATCAGCGGTCGTTGTCGAAGATCGGACGACTTTGTGTTCGAACGATGGTGCGAAAGGACTCTGACAACTCGCGGTACTTTGAAAATTTTGGGAGCGATTGGGGTCATTCGCGATTACCTCGAAAACCAGCGCGACGACCGGGGTCGAAACCTTAATATGAATTGATCGCAATGTAGCGACATGCAAGGATCAGTGGTCGTTTTCGACGTTCGGACGACTTTGTGTTCGGAAGATGGTGCGGAAGCACTCTGAAAACTCGCGGTACTTTGAAAATTTTGGGAGCGATTGCGGTTATTCGCGATTATCTCGAAAACCAGCGCGAGGGCCGGGGTCGAAACCTTAATATGAATTGATCGCAATGTCGCGACACGCAAGGATCAGAGGTCGTTGTCGAAGATCGGACGACTTTGTGTTCGGAAGATTGTGCGGAAGGACTCTGAAAAATCGCGGTACTTTGAAAATTTAGGGAGCGATTGGGGTTATTCGCGATTATCTCGAAAACCAGCGCGACGACCGGGGTCGAAACCTTAATATGAATTGATCGCAATGTCGCGACACGCAATGATCAGTGGTCGTTTTCGACGTTCGGACGACTTTGTGTTCGAACGATGGTGCGGAAGGACTCTGAAAGCTCGCGGTACTTTGAAAATTTTGGGAGCGATTGCGGTTATTCGCGATTATCTCGAAAACCAGCGCGAGGGCCGGGGTCGAAACCTTAATATGAATTGATCGCAATGTCGCGACACGCAAGGATCAGAGGTAGTTGTCGAAGATCGGACGACTTTGTGTTCGGAAGATTGTGCGGAAGGACTCTGAAAACTCGCGGTACTTTGAAAATTTTTCGGACCGATTGGGGTTATTTGCGATTATCTCGAAAACCAGCGCGACGACCGGGGTCGAAACCTTAATATGAATTGATCGCAATGTCGCGACACGCAATGATCAGTGGTCGTTTTCGACGTTCGGACGACTTTGTGTTCGAACGATGGTGCGGAAGGACTCTGAAAGCTCGCGGTACTTTGAAAATTTTGGGAGCGATTGCGGTTATTCGCGATTATCTCGAAAACCAGCGCGAGGGCCGGGGTCGAAACCTTAATATGAATTGATCGCAATGTCGCGACACGCAAGGATCAGAGGTCGTTGTCGAAGATCGGACGACTTTGTGTTCGGTAGATTGTGCGGAAGGACTCTGAAAACTCGCGGTACATTGAAAATTTTGGGAGCGATTGGGGTTATTCGCGATTATCTCGAAAACCAGCGCGAGGGCCGGGGTCGAAACCTTAATATGAATTGATCGCAATGTCGCGGCACGCAAGGATCAGTGGTCGTTTTCTACAATCGGACGACTTTGTGTTCGGGCGATGGTGCGGAAGGACTCTGACAACTCGCGGTACTTTGAAAATTTTGGGAGCGATTGGGGTTATTCGCGATTATCTCGAAAACCAGCGCGAGGGCCGGGGTCGAAACCTTAATATGAATTGATCGCAATGTCGCGACACGCAATGATCAGTGGTCGTTGTCGAAGATCGGACGACTTTGTGTTCGGACGATGGTGCGAAAGGACTCTGACAACTCGCGGTACTTTGAAAATTTTGGGAGCGATTGGGGTCATTCGCGATTACCTCGAAAACCAGCGCGAGGGCCGGGGTCGAAACCTTAATATGAATTGATCGCAATGTCGCGACACGCAAGGATCAGAGGTCGTTGTCGAAGATCGGACGACTTTGTGTTCGGAAGATTGTGCGGAAGGACTCTGAAAACTCGCGGTACTTTGAAAATTTTTCGGACCGATTGGGGTTATTTGCGATTATCTCGAAAACCAGCGCGACGACCGGGGTCGAAACCTTAATATGAATTGATCGCAATGTCGCGACACGCAATGATCAGTGGTCGTTGTCGAAGATCGGACGACTTTGTGTTCGGACGATGGTGCGAAAGGACTCTGACAACTCGCGGTACTTTGAAAATTTTGGGAGCGATTGGGGTCATTCGCGATTACCTCGAAAACCAGCGCGACGACCGGGGTCGAAACCTTAATATGAATTGATCGCAATGTAGCGACAGGCAAGGATCAGTGGTCGTTTTCGACGTTCGGACGACTTTGTGTTCGGAAGATGGTGCGGAAGCACTCTGAAAACTCGCGGTACTTTGAAAATTTAGGGAGCGATTGGGGTTATTCGCGATTATCTCGAAAACCAGCGCGAGGGCCGCGGTCGAAACCTTAATATGAATTGATCGCAATGTTGCGACATGCAAGGATCAGTGGTCGTTTTCGACGTTCGGACGACTTTGTGTTAGGAAGATGGTGCGGTAGCACTCTGAAAACTTGGGGTACTTTGAAAATTTTGGGAGCGATTGTGGTTATTCGGGATTATCTCGAATACCAGCGCGAGGGCCGGGGTCGAAACCTTAATATGAATTGATCGCAATGTCGGGACACGCCAGGATCAGCGGTCGTTGTCGAAGATCGGACGACTTTGTGTTCGAACGATGGTGCGAAAGGACTCTGAAAGCTCGCGGTACTTTGAAAATTTTGGGAGCGATTGCGGTTATTCGCGATTATCTCGAAAACCAGCGCGAGGGCCGGGGTCGAAACCTTAATATGAATTGATCGCAATGTCGCGACACGCAAGGATCAGAGGTCGTTGTCGAAGATCGGACGACTTTGTGTTCGGAAGATTGTGCGGAAGGACTCTGAAAACTCGCGGTACTTTGAAAATTTTTCGGACCGATTGGGGTTATTTGCGATTATCTCGAAAACCAGCGCGACGACCGGGGTCGAAACCTTAATATGAATTGATCGCAATGTCGCGACACGCAATGATCAGTGGTCGTTGTCGAAGATCGGACGACTTTGTGGTCGGACGATGGTGCGAAAGGACTCTGACAACTCGCGGTACTTTGAAAATTTTGGGAGCGATTGGGGTCATTCGCGATTACCTCGAAAACCAGCGCGACGACCGGGGTCGAAACCTTAATATGAATTGATCGCAATGTAGCGACATGCAAGGATCAGTGGTCGTTTTCGACGTTCGGACGACTTTGTGTTCGGAAGATGGTGCGGAAGCACTCTGAAAACTCGCGGTACTTTGAAAATTTAGGGAGCGATTGGGGTTATTCGCGATTATCTCGAAAACCAGCGCGAGGGCCGCGGTCGAAACCTTAATATGAATTGATCGCAATGTCGCGACATGCAAGGATCAGTGGTCGTTTTCGACGTTCGGACGACTTTGTGTTAGGAAGATGGTGCGGTAGCACTCTGAAAACTTGGGGTACTTTGAAAATTTTGGGAGCGATTGTGGTTATTCGGGATTATCTCGAATACCAGCGCGAGGGCCGGGGTCGAAACCTTAATATGAATTGATCGCAATGTCGCGACACGCCAGGATCAGCGGTCGTTGTCGAAGATCGGACGACTTTGTGTTCGGACGATGGTGCGAAAGGACTCTGAAAACTCGCGGTACTTTGAAAATTTTTCGGACCGATTGGGGTTATTTGCGATTATCTCGAAAACCAGCGCGACGACCGGGGTCGAAACCTTAATATGAATTGATCGCAATGTCGCGACACGCAATGATCAGCGGTCGTTGTCGAAGATCGGACGACTTTGTGTTCGGAAGATGGTGCGGAAGCACTCTGAAAACTCGCGGTACTTTGAAAATTTTGGGAGCGATTGGGGTTATTCGCGATTATCTCGAAAACCAGCGCGAGGGCCGGGGTCGAAACCTTAGTATGAATTGATCGCAATGTCACGACATGCAAGGATCAGTGGTCGTTTTCGACGTTCGGACGACTTTGTGTTCGGAAGATGGTGCGGTAGCACTCTGAAAACTTGGGGTACTTTGAAAATTTTGGGAGCGATTGTGGTCATTCGCGATTATTTTGAAACTAGCGCGACGACCGGGGTCGAAACCTTAATATGAATTGATCGCAATGTCGCGACACGCAATGATCAGTGGTCGTTTTCGACGTTCGGACGACTTTGTGTTCGAACGATGGTGCGGAAGGACTCTGAAAGCTCGCGGTACTTTGAAAATTTTGGGAGCGATTGCGGTTATTCGCGATTATCTCGAAAACCAGCGCGAGGGCCGGGGTCGAAACCTTAATATGAATTGATCGCAATGTCGCGAGTCGCAAGGATCAGTGGTCGTTGTCGACGATCGGACGACTTTGTGTTCGGAAGTTGGTGCGGAAGCACTCTGAAAACTCGCGGTACTTTGAAAATTTTGGGAGCGATTGGGGTTATTCTCGATTATCTCGAAAACCAGCGCGAGGGCCGGGGTCGAAACCTTAGTATGAATTGATCGCAATGTCACGACACGCAATGATCAGTGGTCGTTTTCGACGTTCGGACGACTTTGTGTTCGAACGATGGTGCGGAAGGACTCTGAAAGCTCGCGGTACTTTGAAAATTTTGGGAGCGATTGCGGTTATTCGCGATTATCTCGAAAACCAGCGCGAGGGCCGGGGTCGAAACCTTAATATGAGTTGATCGCAATGTCGCGACATGCAAGGATCAGTGGTCATTTTCGACGTTCGGACGACTTTGTGTTCGGAAGATGGTGCGGAAGCACTCTGAAAACTTGGGGTACTTTGAAAATTTTGGGAGCGATTGTGGTCATTCGCGATTATTTTGAAACTAGCGCGACGACCGGGGTCGAAACCTTAATATGAATTGATCGCAATGTCGCGACACGCAATGATCAGTGGTCGTTTTCGACGTTCGGACGACTTTGTGTTAGAACGATGGTGCGGAAGGACTCTGAAAGCTCGCGGTACTTTGAAAATTTTGGGAGCGATTGCGGTTATTCGCGATTATCTCGAAAACCAGCGCGAGGGCCGGGGTCGAAACCTTAATATGAATTGATCGCAATGTCGCGACACGCAATGATCAGTGGTCGTTTTCGACGTTCGGACGACTTTGTGTTCGAACGATGGTGCGGAAGGACTCTGAAAGCTCGCGGTACTTTGAAAATTTTGGGAGCGATTGCGGTTATTCGCGATTATCTCGAAAACCAGCGCGAGGGCCGGGGTCGAAACCTTAATATGAATTGATCGCAATGTCGCGACACGCAAGGATCAGAGGTAGTTGTCGAAGATCGGACGACTTTGTGTTCGGAAGATTGTGCGGAAGGACTCTGAAAACTCGCGGTACTTTGAAAATTTTTCGGACCGATTGGGGTTATTTGCGATTATCTCGAAAACCAGCGCGACGACCGGGGTCGAAACCTTAATATGAATTGATCGCAATGTCGCGACACGCAATGATCAGTGGTCGTTTTCGACGTTCGGACGACTTTGTGTTCGAACGATGGTGCGGAAGGACTCTGAAAGCTCGCGGTACTTTGAAAATTTTGGGAGCGATTGCGGTTATTCGCGATTATCTCGAAAACCAGCGCGAGGGCCGGGGTCGAAACCTTAATATGAATTGATCGCAATGTCGCGACACGCAAGGATCAGAGGTCGTTGTCGAAGATCGGACGACTTTGTGTTCGGTAGATTGTGCGGAAGGACTCTGAAAACTCGCGGTACATTGAAAATTTTGGGAGCGATTGGGGTTATTCGCGATTATCTCGAAAACCAGCGCGAGGGCCGGGGTCGAAACCTTAATATGAATTGATCGCAATGTCGCGGCACGCAAGGATCAGTGGTCGTTTTCTACAATCGGACGACTTTGTGTTCGGGCGATGGTGCGGAAGGACTCTGACAACTCGCGGTACTTTGAAAATTTTGGGAGCGATTGGGGTTATTTGCGATTATCTCGAAAACCAGCGCGAGGGCCGGGGTCGAAACCTTAATATGAATTGATCGCAATGTCGCGACACGCAATGATCAGTGGTCGTTGTCGAAGATCGGACGACTTTGTGTTCGGACGATGGTGCGAAAGGACTCTGACAACTCGCGGTACTTTGAAAATTTTGGGAGCGATTGGGGTCATTCGCGATTACCTCGAAAACCAGCGCGACGACCGGGGTCGAAACCTTAATATGAATTGATCGCAATGTAGCGACATGCAAGGATCAGTGGTCGTTTTCGACGTTCGGACGACTTTGTGTTCGGAAGATGGTGCGGAAGCACTCTGAAAACTCGCGGTACTTTGAAAATTTAGGGAGCGATTGGGGTTATTCGCGATTATCTCGAAAACCAGCGCGAGGGCCGCGGTCGAAACCTTAATATGAATTGATCGCAATGTCGCGACATGCAAGGATCAGTGGTCGTTTTCGACGTTCGGACGACTTTGTGTTAGGAAGATGGTGCGGTAGCACTCTGAAAACTTGGGGTACTTTGAAAATTTTGGGAGCGATTGTGGTTATTCGGGATTATCTCGAATACCAGCGCGAGGGCCGGGGTCGAAACCTTAATATGAATTGATCGCAATGTCGCGACACGCAATGATCAGCGGTCGTTGTCGAAGATCGGACGACTTTGTGTTCGAACGATGGTGCGAAAGGACTCTGACAACTCGCGGTACTTTGAAAATTTTGGGAGCGATTGGGGTCATTCGCGATTACCTCGAAAACCAGCGCGACGACCGGGGTCGAAACCTTAATATGAATTGATCGCAATGTAGCGACATGCAAGGATCAGTGGTCGTTTTCGACGTTCGGACGACTTTGTGTTCGGAAGATGGTGCGGAAGCACTCTGAAAACTCGCGGTACTTTGAAAATTTTGGGAGCGATTGCGGTTATTCGCGATTATCTCGAAAACCAGCGCGAGGGCCGGGGTCGAAACCTTAATATGAATTGATCGCAATGTCGCGACACGCAAGGATCAGAGGTCGTTGTCGAAGATCGGACGACTTTGTGTTCGGAAGATTGTGCGGAAGGACTCTGAAAAATCGCGGTACTTTGAAAATTTAGGGAGCGATTGGGGTTATTCGCGATTATCTCGAAAACCAGCGCGACGACCGGGGTCGAAACCTTAATATGAATTGATCGCAATGTCGCGACACGCAATGATCAGTGGTCGTTTTCGACGTTCGGACGACTTTGTGTTCGAACGATGGTGCGGAAGGACTCTGAAAGCTCGCGGTACTTTGAAAATTTTGGGAGCGATTGCGGTTATTCGCGATTATCTCGAAAACCAGCGCGAGGGCCGGGGTCGAAACCTTAATATGAATTGATCGCAATGTCGCGACACGCAAGGATCAGAGGTAGTTGTCGAAGATCGGACGACTTTGTGTTCGGAAGATTGTGCGGAAGGACTCTGAAAACTCGCGGTACTTTGAAAATTTTTCGGACCGATTGGGGTTATTTGCGATTATCTCGAAAACCAGCGCGACGACCGGGGTCGAAACCTTAATATGAATTGATCGCAATGTCGCGACACGCAATGATCAGTGGTCGTTTTCGACGTTCGGACGACTTTGTGTTCGAACGATGGTGCGGAAGGACTCTGAAAGCTCGCGGTACTTTGAAAATTTTGGGAGCGATTGCGGTTATTCGCGATTATCTCGAAAACCAGCGCGAGGGCCGGGGTCGAAACCTTAATATGAATTGATCGCAATGTCGCGACACGCAAGGATCAGAGGTCGTTGTCGAAGATCGGACGACTTTGTGTTCGGTAGATTGTGCGGAAGGACTCTGAAAACTCGCGGTACATTGAAAATTTTGGGAGCGATTGGGGTTATTCGCGATTATCTCGAAAACCAGCGCGAGGGCCGGGGTCGAAACCTTAATATGAATTGATCGCAATGTCGCGGCACGCAAGGATCAGTGGTCGTTTTCTACAATCGGACGACTTTGTGTTCGGGCGATGGTGCGGAAGGACTCTGACAACTCGCGGTACTTTGAAAATTTTGGGAGCGATTGGGGTTATTCGCGATTATCTCGAAAACCAGCGCGAGGGCCGGGGTCGAAACCTTAATATGAATTGATCGCAATGTCGCGACACGCAATGATCAGTGGTCGTTGTCGAAGATCGGACGACTTTGTGTTCGGACGATGGTGCGAAAGGACTCTGACAACTCGCGGTACTTTGAAAATTTTGGGAGCGATTGGGGTCATTCGCGATTACCTCGAAAACCAGCGCGAGGGCCGGGGTCGAAACCTTAATATGAATTGATCGCAATGTCGCGACACGCAAGGATCAGAGGTCGTTGTCGAAGATCGGACGACTTTGTGTTCGGAAGATTGTGCGGAAGGACTCTGAAAACTCGCGGTACTTTGAAAATTTTTCGGACCGATTGGGGTTATTTGCGATTATCTCGAAAACCAGCGCGACGACCGGGGTCGAAACCTTAATATGAATTGATCGCAATGTCGCGACACGCAATGATCAGTGGTCGTTGTCGAAGATCGGACGACTTTGTGTTCGGACGATGGTGCGAAAGGACTCTGACAACTCGCGGTACTTTGAAAATTTTGGGAGCGATTGGGGTCATTCGCGATTACCTCGAAAACCAGCGCGACGACCGGGGTCGAAACCTTAATATGAATTGATCGCAATGTAGCGACAGGCAAGGATCAGTGGTCGTTTTCGACGTTCGGACGACTTTGTGTTCGGAAGATGGTGCGGAAGCACTCTGAAAACTCGCGGTACTTTGAAAATTTAGGGAGCGATTGGGGTTATTCGCGATTATCTCGAAAACCAGCGCGAGGGCCGCGGTCGAAACCTTAATATGAATTGATCGCAATGTTGCGACATGCAAGGATCAGTGGTCGTTTTCGACGTTCGGACGACTTTGTGTTAGGAAGATGGTGCGGTAGCACTCTGAAAACTTGGGGTACTTTGAAAATTTTGGGAGCGATTGTGGTTATTCGGGATTATCTCGAATACCAGCGCGAGGGCCGGGGTCGAAACCTTAATATGAATTGATCGCAATGTCGGGACACGCCAGGATCAGCGGTCGTTGTCGAAGATCGGACGACTTTGTGTTCGAACGATGGTGCGAAAGGACTCTGAAAGCTCGCGGTACTTTGAAAATTTTGGGAGCGATTGCGGTTATTCGCGATTATCTCGAAAACCAGCGCGAGGGCCGGGGTCGAAACCTTAATATGAATTGATCGCAATGTCGCGACACGCAAGGATCAGAGGTCGTTGTCGAAGATCGGACGACTTTGTGTTCGGAAGATTGTGCGGAAGGACTCTGAAAACTCGCGGTACTTTGAAAATTTTTCGGACCGATTGGGGTTATTTGCGATTATCTCGAAAACCAGCGCGACGACCGGGGTCGAAACCTTAATATGAATTGATCGCAATGTCGCGACACGCAATGATCAGTGGTCGTTGTCGAAGATCGGACGACTTTGTGGTCGGACGATGGTGCGAAAGGACTCTGACAACTCGCGGTACTTTGAAAATTTTGGGAGCGATTGGGGTCATTCGCGATTACCTCGAAAACCAGCGCGACGACCGGGGTCGAAACCTTAATATGAATTGATCGCAATGTAGCGACATGCAAGGATCAGTGGTCGTTTTCGACGTTCGGACGACTTTGTGTTCGGAAGATGGTGCGGAAGCACTCTGAAAACTCGCGGTACTTTGAAAATTTAGGGAGCGATTGGGGTTATTCGCGATTATCTCGAAAACCAGCGCGAGGGCCGCGGTCGAAACCTTAATATGAATTGATCGCAATGTCGCGACATGCAAGGATCAGTGGTCGTTTTCGACGTTCGGACGACTTTGTGTTAGGAAGATGGTGCGGTAGCACTCTGAAAACTTGGGGTACTTTGAAAATTTTGGGAGCGATTGTGGTTATTCGGGATTATCTCGAATACCAGCGCGAGGGCCGGGGTCGAAACCTTAATATGAATTGATCGCAATGTCGCGACACGCCAGGATCAGCGGTCGTTGTCGAAGATCGGACGACTTTGTGTTCGGACGATGGTGCGAAAGGACTCTGAAAACTCGCGGTACTTTGAAAATTTTTCGGACCGATTGGGGTTATTTGCGATTATCTCGAAAACCAGCGCGACGACCGGGGTCGAAACCTTAATATGAATTGATCGCAATGTCGCGACACGCAATGATCAGCGGTCGTTGTCGAAGATCGGACGACTTTGTGTTCGGAAGATGGTGCGGAAGCACTCTGAAAACTCGCGGTACTTTGAAAATTTTGGGAGCGATTGGGGTTATTCGCGATTATCTCGAAAACCAGCGCGAGGGCCGGGGTCGAAACCTTAGTATGAATTGATCGCAATGTCACGACATGCAAGGATCAGTGGTCGTTTTCGACGTTCGGACGACTTTGTGTTCGGAAGATGGTGCGGTAGCACTCTGAAAACTTGGGGTACTTTGAAAATTTTGGGAGCGATTGTGGTCATTCGCGATTATTTTGAAACTAGCGCGACGACCGGGGTCGAAACCTTAATATGAATTGATCGCAATGTCGCGACACGCAATGATCAGTGGTCGTTTTCGACGTTCGGACGACTTTGTGTTCGAACGATGGTGCGGAAGGACTCTGAAAGCTCGCGGTACTTTGAAAATTTTGGGAGCGATTGCGGTTATTCGCGATTATCTCGAAAACCAGCGCGAGGGCCGGGGTCGAAACCTTAATATGAATTGATCGCAATGTCGCGAGTCGCAAGGATCAGTGGTCGTTGTCGACGATCGGACGACTTTGTGTTCGGAAGTTGGTGCGGAAGCACTCTGAAAACTCGCGGTACTTTGAAAATTTTGGGAGCGATTGGGGTTATTCTCGATTATCTCGAAAACCAGCGCGAGGGCCGGGGTCGAAACCTTAGTATGAATTGATCGCAATGTCACGACACGCAATGATCAGTGGTCGTTTTCGACGTTCGGACGACTTTGTGTTCGAACGATGGTGCGGAAGGACTCTGAAAGCTCGCGGTACTTTGAAAATTTTGGGAGCGATTGCGGTTATTCGCGATTATCTCGAAAACCAGCGCGAGGGCCGGGGTCGAAACCTTAATATGAGTTGATCGCAATGTCGCGACATGCAAGGATCAGTGGTCATTTTCGACGTTCGGACGACTTTGTGTTCGGAAGATGGTGCGGAAGCACTCTGAAAACTTGGGGTACTTTGAAAATTTTGGGAGCGATTGTGGTCATTCGCGATTATTTTGAAACTAGCGCGACGACCGGGGTCGAAACCTTAATATGAATTGATCGCAATGTCGCGACACGCAATGATCAGTGGTCGTTTTCGACGTTCGGACGACTTTGTGTTAGAACGATGGTGCGGAAGGACTCTGAAAGCTCGCGGTACTTTGAAAATTTTGGGAGCGATTGCGGTTATTCGCGATTATCTCGAAAACCAGCGCGAGGGCCGGGGTCGAAACCTTAATATGAATTGATCGCAATGTCGCGACACGCAATGATCAGTGGTCGTTTTCGACGTTCGGACGACTTTGTGTTCGAACGATGGTGCGGAAGGACTCTGAAAGCTCGCGGTACTTTGAAAATTTTGGGAGCGATTGCGGTTATTCGCGATTATCTCGAAAACCAGCGCGAGGGCCGGGGTCGAAACCTTAATATGAATTGATCGCAATGTCGCGACACGCAAGGATCAGAGGTCGTTGTCGAAGATCGGACGACTTTGTGTTCGGAAGATTGTGCGGAAGGACTCTGAAAACTCGCGGTACTTTGAAAATTTTTCGGACCGATTGGGGTTATTTGCGATTATCTCGAAAACCAGCGCGACGACCGGGGTCGAAACCTTAATATGAATTGATCGCAATGTCGCGAGTCGCAAGGATCAGTGGTCGTTGTCGAAGATCGGACGACTTTGTGTTCGGAAGATTGTGCGGAAGGACTCTGAAAAATCGCGGTACTTTGAAAATTTAGGGAGCGATTGGGGTTATTCGCGATTACCTCGAAAACCAGCGCGACGACCGGGGTCGAAACCTTAATATGAATTGATCGCAATGTCGCGACACGCAATGATCAGTGGTCGTTTTCGACGTTCGGACGACTTTGTGTTCGAACGATGGTGCGGAAGGACTCTGAAAGCTCGCGGTACTTTGAAAATTTTGGGAGCGATTGCGGTTATTCGCGATTATCTCGAAAACCAGCGCGAGGGCCGGGGTCGAAACCTTAATATGAATTGATCGCAATGTCGCGACACGCAAGGATCAGAGGTAGTTGTCGAAGATCGGACGACTTTGTGTTCGGAAGATTGTGCGGAAGGACTCTGAAAACTCGCGGTACTTTGAAAATTTTTCGGACCGATTGGGGTTATTTGCGATTATCTCGAAAACCAGCGCGACGACCGGGGTCGAAACCTTAATATGAATTGATCGCAATGTCGCGACACGCAATGATCAGTGGTCGTTTTCGACGTTCGGACGACTTTGTGTTCGAACGATGGTGCGGAAGGACTCTGAAAGCTCGCGGTACTTTGAAAATTTTGGGAGCGATTGCGGTTATTCGCGATTATCTCGAAAACCAGCGCGAGGGCCGGGGTCGAAACCTTAATATGAATTGATCGCAATGTCGCGGCACGCAAGGATCAGTGGTCGTTTTCTACAATCGGACGACTTTGTGTTCGGTCGATGGTGCGGAAGGACTCTGACAACTCGCGGTACTTTGAAAATTTTGGGAGCGATTGGGGTTATTCGCGATTATCTCGAAAACCAGCGCGAGGGCCGGGGTCGAAACCTTAATATGAATTGATCGCAATGTCGCGACACGCAATGATCAGTGGTCGTTGTCGAAGATCGGACGACTTTGTGTTCGGACGATGGTGCGAAAGGACTCTGACAACTCGCGGTACTTTGAAAATTTTGGGAGCGATTGGGGTCATTCGCGATTACCTCGAAAACCAGCGCGAGGGCCGGGGTCGAAACCTTAATATGAATTGATCGCAATGTCGCGACACGCAAGGATCAGAGGTCGTTGTCGAAGATCGGACGACTTTGTGTTCGGAAGATTGTGCGGAAGGACTCTGAAAACTCGCGGTACTTTGAAAATTTTTCGGACCGATTGGGGTTATTTGCGATTATCTCGAAAACCAGCGCGACGACCGGGGTCGAAACCTTAATATGAATTGATCGCAATGTCGCGACACGCAATGATCAGTGGTCGTTGTCGAAGATCGGACGACTTTGTGTTCGGACGATGGTGCGAAAGGACTCTGACAACTCGCGGTACTTTGAAAATTTTGGGAGCGATTGGGGTCATTCGCGATTACCTCGAAAACCAGCGCGACGACCGGGGTCGAAACCTTAATATGAATTGATCGCAATGTAGCGACAGGCAAGGATCAGTGGTCGTTTTCGACGTTCGGACGACTTTGTGTTCGGAAGATGGTGCGGAAGCACTCTGAAAACTCGCGGTACTTTGAAAATTTAGGGAGCGATTGGGGTTATTCGCGATTATCTCGAAAACCAGCGCGAGGGCCGCGGTCGAAACCTTAATATGAATTGATCGCAATGTTGCGACATGCAAGGATCAGTGGTCGTTTTCGACGTTCGGACGACTTTGTGTTAGGAAGATGGTGCGGTAGCACTCTGAAAACTTGGGGTACTTTGAAAATTTTGGGAGCGATTGTGGTTATTCGGGATTATCTCGAATACCAGCGCGAGGGCCGGGGTCGAAACCTTAATATGAATTGATCGCAATGTCGGGACACGCCAGGATCAGCGGTCGTTGTCGAAGATCGGACGACTTTGTGTTCGAACGATGGTGCGAAAGGACTCTGAAAGCTCGCGGTACTTTGAAAATTTTGGGAGCGATTGCGGTTATTCGCGATTATCTCGAAAACCAGCGCGAGGGCCGGGGTCGAAACCTTAATATGAATTGATCGCAATGTCGCGACACGCAAGGATCAGAGGTCGTTGTCGAAGATCGGACGACTTTGTGTTCGGAAGATTGTGCGGAAGGACTCTGAAAACTCGCGGTACTTTGAAAATTTTTCGGACCGATTGGGGTTATTTGCGATTATCTCGAAAACCAGCGCGACGACCGGGGTCGAAACCTTAATATGAATTGATCGCAATGTCGCGACACGCAATGATCAGTGGTCGTTGTCGAAGATCGGACGACTTTGTGTTCGGACGATGGTGCGAAAGGACTCTGACAACTCGCGGTACTTTGAAAATTTTGGGAGCGATTGGGGTCATTCGCGATTACCTCGAAAACCAGCGCGACGACCGGGGTCGAAACCTTAATATGAATTGATCGCAATGTAGCGACATGCAAGGATCAGTGGTCGTTTTCGACGTTCGGACGACTTTGTGTTCGGAAGATGGTGCGGAAGCACTCTGAAAACTCGCGGTACTTTGAAAATTTAGGGAGCGATTGGGGTTATTCGCGATTATCTCGAAAACCAGCGCGAGGGCCGCGGTCGAAACCTTAATATGAATTGATCGCAATGTCGCGACATGCAAGGATCAGTGGTCGTTTTCGACGTTCGGACGACTTTGTGTTAGGAAGATGGTGCGGTAGCACTCTGAAAACTTGGGGTACTTTGAAAATTTTGGGAGCGATTGTGGTTATTCGGGATTATCTCGAATACCAGCGCGAGGGCCGGGGTCGAAACCTTAATATGAATTGATCGCAATGTCGCGACACGCCAGGATCAGCGGTCGTTGTCGAAGATCGGACGACTTTGTGTTCGGACGATGGTGCGAAAGGACTCTGAAAACTCGCGGTACTTTGAAAATTTTTCGGACCGATTGGGGTTATTTGCGATTATCTCGAAAACCAGCGCGACGACCGGGGTCGAAACCTTAATATGAATTGATCGCAATGTCGCGACACGCAATGATCAGCGGTCGTTGTCGAAGATCGGACGACTTTGTGTTCGGAAGATGGTGCGGAAGCACTCTGAAAACTCGCGGTACTTTGAAAATTTTGGGAGCGATTGGGGTTATTCGCGATTATCTCGAAAACCAGCGCGAGGGCCGGGGTCGAAACCTTAGTATGAATTGATCGCAATGTCACGACATGCAAGGATCAGTGGTCGTTTTCGACGTTCGGACGACTTTGTGTTCGGAAGATGGTGCGGTAGCACTCTGAAAACTTGGGGTACTTTGAAAATTTTGGGAGCGATTGTGGTCATTCGCGATTATTTTGAAACTAGCGCGACGACCGGGGTCGAAACCTTAATATGAATTGATCGCAATGTCGCGACACGCAATGATCAGTGGTCGTTTTCGACGTTCGGACGACTTTGTGTTCGAACGATGGTGCGGAAGGACTCTGAAAGCTCGCGGTACTTTGAAAATTTTGGGAGCGATTGCGGTTATTCGCGATTATCTCGAAAACCAGCGCGAGGGCCGGGGTCGAAACCTTAATATGAATTGATCGCAATGTCGCGAGTCGCAAGGATCAGTGGTCGTTGTCGACGATCGGACGACTTTGTGTTCGGAAGTTGGTGCGGAAGCACTCTGAAAACTCGCGGTACTTTGAAAATTTTGGGAGCGATTGGGGTTATTCTCGATTATCTCGAAAACCAGCGCGAGGGCCGGGGTCGAAACCTTAGTATGAATTGATCGCAATGTCACGACATGCAAGGATCAGTGGTCGTGTTCGACGTTCGGACGACTTTGTGTTCGGAAGATGGTGCGGTAGCACTCTGAAAACTTGGGGTACTTTGAAAATTTTGGGAGCGATTGTGGTCATTCGCGATTATTTTGAAACTAGCGCGACGACCGGGGTCGAAACCTTAATATGAATTGATCGCAATGTCGCGACACGCAATGATCAGTGGTCGTTTTCGACGTTCGGACGACTTTGTGTTCGAACGATGGTGCGGAAGGACTCTGAAAGCTCGCGGTACTTTGAAAATTTTGGGAGCGATTGCGGTTATTCGCGATTATCTCGAAAACCAGCGCGAGGGCCGGGGTCGAAACCTTAATATGAATTGATCGCAATGTCGCGACACGCAAGGATCAGAGGTCGTTGTCGAAGATCGGACGACTTTGTGTTCGGAAGATTGTGTGGAAGGACTCTGAAAACTCGCGGTACATTGAAAATTTTGGGAGTGATTGGGGTTATTCGCGATTATCTCGAAAATCAGCGCGACGACCGGGGTCGAAACCTTAATATGAATTGATCACAATGTCGCGACACGCAAGGATCAGTGGTCGTTTTCGACGTTCGGACGACTTTGTGTTCGGAAGATGGTGCTGAAGCACTCTGAAAACTCGCGGTACTTTGAAAATTTTGGGAGCGATTGGGTTTATTCGCGATTATCTCGAAAACCAGCGCGAGGGCCGGGGTCGAAACCTTAATATGAGTTGATCGCAATGTCGCGACATGCAAGGATCAGTGGTCATTTTCGACGTTCGGACGACTTTGTGTTCGGAAGATGGTGCGGAAGCACTCTGAAAACTTGGGGTACTTTGAAAATTTTGGGAGCGATTGTGGTCATTCGCGATTATTTTGAAACTAGCGCGACGACCGGGGTCGAAACCTTAATATGAATTGATCGCAATGTCGCGACACGCAATGATCAGTGGTCGTTTTCGACGTTCGGACGACTTTGTGTTAGAACGATGGTGCGGAAGGACTCTGAAAGCTCGCGGTACTTTGAAAATTTTGGGAGCGATTGCGGTTATTCGCGATTATCTCGAAAACCAGCGCGAGGGCCGGGGTCGAAACCTTAATATGAATTGATCGCAATGTCGCGACACGCAATGATCAGTGGTCGTTTTCGACGTTCGGACGACTTTGTGTTCGAACGATGGTGCGGAAGGACTCTGAAAGCTCGCGGTACTTTGAAAATTTTGGGAGCGATTGCGGTTATTCGCGATTATCTCGAAAACCAGCGCGAGGGCCGGGGTCGAAACCTTAATATGAATTGATCGCAATGTCGCGACACGCAATGATCAGTGGTCGTTTTCGACGTTCGGACGACTTTGTGTTCGAACGATGGTGCGGAAGGACTCTGAAAGCTCGCGGTACTTTGAAAATTTTGGGAGCGATTGCGGTTATTCGCGATTATCTCGAAAACCAGCGCGAGGGCCGGGGTCGAAACCTTAATATGAATTGATCGCAATGTCGCGACACGCAAGGATCAGAGGTCGTTGTCGAAGATCGGACGACTTTGTGTTCGGAAGATTGTGCGGAAGGACTCTGAAAACTCGCGGTACTTTGAAAATTTTTCGGACCGATTGGGGTTATTTGCGATTATCTCGAAAACCAGCGCGACGACCGGGGTCGAAACCTTAATATGAATTGATCGCAATGTCGCGAGTCGCAAGGATCAGTGGTCGTTGTCGAAGATCGGACGACTTTGTGTTCGGAAGATTGTGCGGAAGGACTCTGAAAAATCGCGGTACTTTGAAAATTTAGGGAGCGATTGGGGTTATTCGCGATTACCTCGAAAACCAGCGCGACGACCGGGGTCGAAACCTTAATATGAATTGATCGCAATGTCGCGACACGCAATGATCAGTGGTCGTTTTCGACGTTCGGACGACTTTGTGTTCGAACGATGGTGCGGAAGGACTCTGAAAGCTCGCGGTACTTTGAAAATTTTGGGAGCGATTGCGGTTATTCGCGATTATCTCGAAAACCAGCGCGAGGGCCGGGGTCGAAACCTTAATATGAATTGATCGCAATGTCGCGACACGCAAGGATCAGAGGTAGTTGTCGAAGATCGGACGACTTTGTGTTCGGAAGATTGTGCGGAAGGACTCTGAAAACTCGCGGTACTTTGAAAATTTTTCGGACCGATTGGGGTTATTTGCGATTATCTCGAAAACCAGCGCGACGACCGGGGTCGAAACCTTAATATGAATTGATCGCAATGTCGCGACACGCAATGATCAGTGGTCGTTTTCGACGTTCGGACGACTTTGTGTTCGAACGATGGTGCGGAAGGACTCTGAAAGCTCGCGGTACTTTGAAAATTTTGGGAGCGATTGCGGTTATTCGCGATTATCTCGAAAACCAGCGCGAGGGCCGGGGTCGAAACCTTAATATGAATTGATCGCAATGTCGCGGCACGCAAGGATCAGTGGTCGTTTTCTACAATCGGACGACTTTGTGTTCGGTCGATGGTGCGGAAGGACTCTGACAACTCGCGGTACTTTGAAAATTTTGGGAGCGATTGGGGTTATTCGCGATTATCTCGAAAACCAGCGCGACGACCGGGGTCGAAACCTTAATATGAATTGATCGCAATGTCGCGACACGCAATGATCAGTGGTCGTTGTCGAAGATCGGACGACTTTGTGTTCGGACGATGGTGCGAAAGGACTCTGACAACTCGCGGTACTTTGAAAATTTTGGGAGCGATTGGGGTCATTCGCGATTACCTCGAAAACCAGCGCGACGACCGGGGTCGAAACCTTAATATGAATTGATCGCAATGTAGCGACAGGCAAGGATCAGTGGTCGTTTTCGACGTTCGGACGACTTTGTGTTCGGAAGATGGTGCGGAAGCACTCTGAAAACTCGCGGTACTTTGAAAATTTAGGGAGCGATTGGGGTTATTCGCGATTATCTCGAAAACCAGCGCGAGGGCCGCGGTCGAAACCTTAATATGAATTGATCGCAATGTTGCGACATGCAAGGATCAGTGGTCGTTTTCGACGTTCGGACGACTTTGTGTTAGGAAGATGGTGCGGTAGCACTCTGAAAACTTGGGGTACTTTGAAAATTTTGGGAGCGATTGTGGTTATTCGGGATTATCTCGAATACCAGCGCGAGGGCCGGGGTCGAAACCTTAATATGAATTGATCGCAATGTCGGGACACGCCAGGATCAGCGGTCGTTGTCGAAGATCGGACGACTTTGTGTTCGAACGATGGTGCGAAAGGACTCTGAAAGCTCGCGGTACTTTGAAAATTTTGGGAGCGATTGCGGTTATTCGCGATTATCTCGAAAACCAGCGCGAGGGCCGGGGTCGAAACCTTAATATGAATTGATCGCAATGTCGCGACACGCAAGGATCAGAGGTCGTTGTCGAAGATCGGACGACTTTGTGTTCGGAAGATTGTGCGGAAGGACTCTGAAAACTCGCGGTACTTTGAAAATTTTTCGGACCGATTGGGGTTATTTGCGATTATCTCGAAAACCAGCGCGACGACCGGGGTCGAAACCTTAATATGAATTGATCGCAATGTCGCGACACGCAATGATCAGTGGTCGTTGTCGAAGATCGGACGACTTTGTGTTCGGACGATGGTGCGAAAGGACTCTGACAACTCGCGGTACTTTGAAAATTTTGGGAGCGATTGGGGTCATTCGCGATTACCTCGAAAACCAGCGCGACGACCGGGGTCGAAACCTTAATATGAATTGATCGCAATGTAGCGACATGCAAGGATCAGTGGTCGTTTTCGACGTTCGGACGACTTTGTGTTCGGAAGATGGTGCGGAAGCACTCTGAAAACTCGCGGTACTTTGAAAATTTAGGGAGCGATTGGGGTTATTCGCGATTATCTCGAAAACCAGCGCGAGGGCCGCGGTCGAAACCTTAATATGAATTGATCGCAATGTCGCGACATGCAAGGATCAGTGGTCGTTTTCGACGTTCGGACGACTTTGTGTTAGGAAGATGGTGCGGTAGCACTCTGAAAACTTGGGGTACTTTGAAAATTTTGGGAGCGATTGTGGTTATTCGGGATTATCTCGAATACCAGCGCGAGGGCCGGGGTCGAAACCTTAATATGAATTGATCGCAATGTCGCGACACGCCAGGATCAGCGGTCGTTGTCGAAGATCGGACGACTTTGTGTTCGGACGATGGTGCGAAAGGACTCTGAAAACTCGCGGTACTTTGAAAATTTTTCGGACCGATTGGGGTTATTTGCGATTATCTCGAAAACCAGCGCGACGACCGGGGTCGAAACCTTAATATGAATTGATCGCAATGTCGCGACACGCAATGATCAGCGGTCGTTGTCGAAGATCGGACGACTTTGTGTTCGGAAGATGGTGCGGAAGCACTCTGAAAACTCGCGGTACTTTGAAAATTTTGGGAGCGATTGGGGTTATTCGCGATTATCTCGAAAACCAGCGCGAGGGCCGGGGTCGAAACCTTAGTATGAATTGATCGCAATGTCACGACATGCAAGGATCAGTGGTCGTTTTCGACGTTCGGACGACTTTGTGTTCGGAAGATGGTGCGGTAGCACTCTGAAAACTTGGGGTACTTTGAAAATTTTGGGAGCGATTGTGGTCATTCGCGATTATTTTGAAACTAGCGCGACGACCGGGGTCGAAACCTTAATATGAATTGATCGCAATGTCGCGACACGCAATGATCAGTGGTCGTTTTCGACGTTCGGACGACTTTGTGTTCGAACGATGGTGCGGAAGGACTCTGAAAGCTCGCGGTACTTTGAAAATTTTGGGAGCGATTGCGGTTATTCGCGATTATCTCGAAAACCAGCGCGAGGGCCGGGGTCGAAACCTTAATATGAATTGATCGCAATGTCGCGAGTCGCAAGGATCAGTGGTCGTTGTCGACGATCGGACGACTTTGTGTTCGGAAGTTGGTGCGGAAGCACTCTGAAAACTCGCGGTACTTTGAAAATTTTGGGAGCGATTGGGGTTATTCTCGATTATCTCGAAAACCAGCGCGAGGGCCGGGGTCGAAACCTTAGTATGAATTGATCGCAATGTCACGACATGCAAGGATCAGTGGTCGTGTTCGACGTTCGGACGACTTTGTGTTCGGAAGATGGTGCGGTAGCACTCTGAAAACTTGGGGTACTTTGAAAATTTTGGGAGCGATTGTGGTCATTCGCGATTATTTTGAAACTAGCGCGACGACCGGGGTCGAAACCTTAATATGAATTGATCGCAATGTCGCGACACGCAATGATCAGTGGTCGTTTTCGACGTTCGGACGACTTTGTGTTCGAACGATGGTGCGGAAGGACTCTGAAAGCTCGCGGTACTTTGAAAATTTTGGGAGCGATTGCGGTTATTCGCGATTATCTCGAAAACCAGCGCGAGGGCCGGGGTCGAAACCTTAATATGAATTGATCGCAATGTCGCGACACGCAAGGATCAGAGGTCGTTGTCGAAGATCGGACGACTTTGTGTTCGGAAGATTGTGTGGAAGGACTCTGAAAACTCGCGGTACATTGAAAATTTTGGGAGTGATTGGGGTTATTCGCGATTATCTCGAAAATCAGCGCGACGACCGGGGTCGAAACCTTAATATGAATTGATCACAATGTCGCGACACGCAAGGATCAGTGGTCGTTTTCGACGTTCGGACGACTTTGTGTTCGGAAGATGGTGCTGAAGCACTCTGAAAACTCGCGGTACTTTGAAAATTTTGGGAGCGATTGGGTTTATTCGCGATTATCTCGAAAACCAGCGCGAGGGCCGGGGTCGAAACCTTAATATGAGTTGATCGCAATGTCGCGACATGCAAGGATCAGTGGTCATTTTCGACGTTCGGACGACTTTGTGTTCGGAAGATGGTGCGGAAGCACTCTGAAAACTTGGGGTACTTTGAAAATTTTGGGAGCGATTGTGGTCATTCGCGATTATTTTGAAACTAGCGCGACGACCGGGGTCGAAACCTTAATATGAATTGATCGCAATGTCGCGACACGCAATGATCAGTGGTCGTTTTCGACGTTCGGACGACTTTGTGTTAGAACGATGGTGCGGAAGGACTCTGAAAGCTCGCGGTACTTTGAAAATTTTGGGAGCGATTGCGGTTATTCGCGATTATCTCGAAAACCAGCGCGAGGGCCGGGGTCGAAACCTTAATATGAATTGATCGCAATGTCGCGACACGCAAGGATCAGAGGTCGTTGTCGAAGATCGGACGACTTTGTGTTCGGAAGATTGTGCGGAAGGACTCTGAAAACTCGCGGTACTTTGAAAATTTTTCGGACCGATTGGGGTTATTTGCGATTATCTCGAAAACCAGCGCGACGACCGGGGTCGAAACCTTAATATGAATTGATCGCAATGTCGCGACACGCAATGATCAGTGGTCGTTGTCGAAGATCGGACGACTTTGTGTTCGGACGATGGTGCGAAAGGACTCTGACAACTCGCGGTACTTTGGAAATTTTGGGAGCGATTGGGGTCATTCGCGATTACCTCGAAAACCAGCGCGACGACCGGGGTCGAAACCTTAATATGAATTGATCGCAATGTAGCGACATGCAAGGATCAGTGGTCATTTTCGACGTTCGGACGACTTTGTGTTCGGAAGATGGTGCGGAAGCACTCTGAAAACTTGGGGTACTTTGAAAATTTTGGGAGCGATTGTGGTCATTCGCGATTATTTTGAAACTAGCGCGACGACCGGGGTCGAAAACTTAATATGAATTGATCGCAATGTCGCGACACGCAATGATCAGTGGTCGTTTTCGACGTTCGGACGACTTTGTGTTCGAACGATGGTGCGGAAGGACTCTGAAAGCTCGCGGTACTTTGAAAATTTTGGGAGCGATTGCGGTTATTCGCGATTATCTCGAAAACCAGCGCGAGGGCCGGGGTCGAAACCTTAATATGAATTGATCGCAATGTCGCGACACGCAAGGATCAGAGGTCGTTGTCGAAGATCGGACGACTTTGTGTTCGGACGATTGTGCGGAAGGACTCTGAAAACTCGCGGTACATTGAAAATTTTGGGAGCGATTGGGGTTATTCGCGATTATCTCGAAAACCAGCGCGAGGGCCGGGGTCGAAACCTTAATATGAATTGATCGCAATGTCGCGAGTCGCAAGGATCAGTGGTCGTTTTCGACGATCGGACGACTTTGTTTGCGGACGATGGAGCGGAAGCACTCTGAAAACTCGCGGTACTTTGAAAATTTTGGGAGCGATTGGGGTTATTCGCGATTATCTCGAAAACCAGCGCGAGGGCCGGGGTCGAAACCTTAGTATGAATTGATCGCAATGTCACGACATGCAAGGATCAGTGGTCGTTTTCGACGTTCGGACGACTTTGTGTTCGGAAGATGGTGCGGTAGCACTCTGAAAACTTGGGGTACTTTGAAAATTTTGGGAGCGATTGTGGTCATTCGCGATTACCTCGAAAACCAGCGCGACGACAGGGGTCGAAACCTTTATATGAATTGATCGCAATGTCGCGACTCCCAAGGATCGGTGGTCGTTTTCAACGATCGGACGACATTGTGTTCGGACGATGGTGCGGAAAGACTCTGACAACTCGCGGTACTTTGAAAATTTTCGGAGCGATTGGGGTTATTCGCGATTATTTTGAAACTAGCGCGACGGCCGGGGTCGAAACCTTAATATGAATTGATCGCAATGTCGCGACACGCAATGATCAGTGGTCGTTTTCGACGTTCGGACGACTTTGTGTTCGGAGGATGGTGCGGAAGGACTCTGAAAACTCGCGGTACTTTGAAAATTTTTCGGACCGATTGGGGTTATTTGCGATTATCTCGAAAACCAGCGCGACGACCGGGGTCGAAATCTTAATATGAATTGATCGCAATGTCGGGACACGCAAGGATCAGTGGTCGTTTTCTACAATCGGACGACTTTGTGTTCGGACGATGGTGCGGAAGGACTCTGACAACACGCGGTACTTTGAAAATTTTGGGAGCGATTGTGGTCATTCGCGATTACCTCGAAAACCAGGGCGACGACCGGGGTCGAAACCTTTATATGAATTGATCGCAATGTCGCGACTCCCAAGGATCAGTGGTCGTTTTCGACGATCGGACGACTTTGTGTTCGGACGATGGAGCGGATGGACTCTGACAACTCGCGGTACTTTGAAAATTTTGGGAGTGATTGGGTTTATTCGCGATTATCTCGAAAACCAGCGCGAGTGCCGGGGTCGAAACCTTAATATGAGTTGATCGCAATGTCGCGACATGCAAGGATCAGTGGTCGTTTTCGACGTTCGGACGACTTTGTGTTCGGAAGATGGTGCGGAAGCACTCTGAAAACTCGCGGTACTTTGAAAATTTTGGGAGCGATTGGGGTTATTCGCGATTATCTCGAAAACCAGCGCGAGGGACGGGGTCGAAACCTTAATATGAATTGATCGCAATGTCGCGACATGCAAGGATCAGTGGTCGTTTTCGACGTTTGGACGACTTTGTGTTCGGAAGATTGTGCGGAAGGACTCTGAAAACTCGCGGTACTTTGAAAATTTTTCGGACCGATTGGGGTTATTTGCGATTATCTCGAAAACCAGCGCGACGACCGGGGTCGAAACCTTAATATGAATTGATCGCAATGTCGCGACACGCAATGATCAGTGGTCGTTGTCGAAGATCGGACGACTTTGTGTTCGGACGATGGTGCGAAAGGACTCTGACAACTCGCGGTACTTTGGAAATTTTGGGAGCGATTGGGGTCATTCGCGATTACCTCGAAAACCAGCGCGACGACCGGGGTCGAAACCTTAATATGAATTGATCGCAATGTAGCGACATGCAAGGATCAGTGGTCGTTTTCGACGTTCGAACGACTTTGTGTTCGGAAGATGGTGCGGAAGCACTCTGAAAACTCGCGGTACTTTGAAAATTTTGGGAGCGATTGGGGTTATTCGCGATTATCTCGAAAACCAGCGCGAGGGCCGGGGTCGAAACCTTAGTATGAATTGATCGCAATGTCACGACATGCAAGGATCAGTGGTCGTTTTCGACGTTCGGACGACTTTGTGTTCGGAAGATGGTGCGGTAGCACTCTGAAAACTTGGGGTACTTTGAAAATTTTGGGAGCGATTGTGGTCATTCGCGATTATTTTGAAACTAGCGCGACGACCGGGGTCGAAACCTTAATATGAATTGATCGCAATGTCGCGACACGCAATGATCAGTGGTCGTTTTCGACGTTCGGACGACTTTGTGTTCGAACGATGGTGCGGAAGGACTCTGAAAGCTCGCGGTACTTTGAAAATTTTGGGAGCGATTGCGGTTATTCGCGATTATCTCGAAAACCAGCGCGAGGGCCGGGGTCGAAACCTTAATATGAATTGATCGCAATGTCGCGACACGCAAGGATCAGAGGTCGTTGTCGAAGATCGGACGACTTTGTGTTCGGAAGATTGTGCGGAAGGACTCTGAAAACTCGCGGTACATTGAAAATTTTGGGAGCGATTGGGGTTATTCGCGATTATCTCGAAAACCAGCGCGAGGGCCGGGGTCGAAACCTTAATATGAATTGATCGCAATGTCGCGGCACGCAAGGATCAGTGGTCGTTTTCTACAATCGGACGACTTTGTGTTCGGGCGATGGTGCGGAAGGACTCTGACAACTCGCGGTACTTTGAAAATTTTGGGAGCGATTGTGGTCATTCGCGATTACCTCGAAAACCAGCGCGACGACCGGGGTCGAAACCTTTATATGAATTGATCGCAATGTCGCGACTCCCGAGGATCAGTGGTCGTTTTCGACGTTCGGACGACTTTGTGTTCTGACGATGGTGCGGAAGGACTCTGACAACTCGCGGTACTTTGAAAATTTTCGGAGCGATTGGGGTTATTCGCGATTATTTTGAAAACCAGCGCGAGGGCCGGGGTCGAAACCTTAATATGAATTGATCGCAATGTCGCGAGTCGCAAGGATCAGTGGTCGTTTTCGACGATCGGACGACTTTGTTTGCGGACGATGGAGCGGAAGCACTCTGAAAACTCGCGGTACTTTGAAAATTTTGGGAGCAATTGGGGTTATTCGCGATTATCTCGAAAACCAGCGCGAGGGCCGGGGTCGAAACCTTAGTATGAATTGATCGCAATGTCACGACATGCAAGGATCAGTGGTCGTTTTCGACGTTCGGACGACTTTGTGTTCTGACGATGGTGCGGAAGGACTCTGACAACTCGCGGTACTTTGAAAATTTTCGGAGCGATTGGGGTTATTCGCGATTATTTTGAAAACCAGCGCGAGGGCCGGGGTCGAAACCTTAATATGAATTGATCGCAATGTCGCGAGTCGCAAGGATCAGTGGTCGTTTTCGACGATCGGACGACTTTGTTTGCGGACGATGGAGCGGAAGCACTCTGAAAACTCGCGGTACTTTGAAAATTTTGGGAGCGATTGCGGTTATTCGCGATTATCTCGAAAACCAGCGCGAGGGCCGGGGTCGAAACCTTAATATGAATTGATCGCAATGTCGCGACACGCAAGGATCAGAGGTCGTTGTCGAAGATCGGACGACTTTGTGTTCGGAAGATTGTGCGGAAGGACTCTGAAAACTCGCGGTACTTTGAAAATTTTTCGGACCGATTGGGGTTATTCGCGATAATCTCGAAAACCAGCGCGAGGGCCGGGGTCGAAACCTTAATATGAATTGATCGCTATGTCGCGACACGCAAGGATCAGTGGTCGTTTTCGACGTTCGGACGACTTTGCGTTCGGAAGATTGTGCGGAAGCACTCTGAAAACTCGCGGTACTTTGACAATTTAGGCAGCGATTGGGGTTATTCGCGATTACCTCGAAAACCAGCGCGACGACCGGGGTCGAAACCTTTATATGAATTGATCGCAATGTCGCGACTCCCAAGGATCAGTGGTCGTTTTCAACGATCGGACGACTTTGTGTTCGGACGATGGTGCGGAAGGACTCTGACAACTCGCGGTACTTTGAAAATTTTCGGAGCGATTGGGGTTATTCGCGATTATTTTGAAACTAGCGCGACGGCCGGGGTCGAAAACTTAATATGAATTGATCGCAATGTCGCGACACGCAATGATCAGTGGTCGTTGTCGAAGATCGGACGACTTTGTGTTCGGACGATGGTGCGAAAGGACTCTGAAAACTCGCGGTACTTTGAAAATTTAGGGAGCGATTGGGGTTATTCGCGATTATCTCGAAAACCAGCGCGAGGGCCGAGGTCGAAACCTTAATATGAATTGATCGCAATGTCGCGAGTCGCAAGGATCAGTGGTCGTTTTCGACGACCGGACGACTTTGTTTTCGGACGATGGAGCGGAAGCACTCTGAAAACTCGCGGTACTTTGAAAATTTTGAGAGCGATTGGGGTTATTCGCGATTATCTCGAAAACCAGCGCGACGACCGGGGTCTAAACCTTTATATGAATTGATCGCAATGTCGCGACTCCCAAGGATCAGTGGTCGTTTTCGACGATCGGACGACTTTGTGTTCGGACGATGGAGCGGATGGACTCTGACAACTCGCGGTACTTTGAAAATTTTGGGAGTGATTGGGGTTATTCGCGATTATCTCGAAAATCAGCGCGACGACCGGGGTCGAAACCTTAATATGAATTGATCACAATGTCGCGACACGCAAGGATCAGTGGTCGTTTTCGACGTTCGGACGACTTTGCGTTCGGAAGATGGTGCGGAAGCACTCTGAAAAATCGCGGTACTTTGAAAATTTAGGGAGCGATTGGGGTTATTCGCGATTATCTCGCAAACCAGCGCGACGACCGGGGTCGAATTCTTAATATGAATTGATCGCAATGTCGCGACTCCCAAGGATCAGTGGTCGTTTTCAACGATCGGACGACTTTGTGTTCGGACGATGGTGCGGAAGGACTCTGACAACTCGCGGTACTTTGAAAATTTTCGGAGCGATTGGGGTCATTCGCGATTACCTCGAAAACCAGCGCGACGACCGGGGTCGAAACCTTAATATGAATTGATCGCAATGTAGCGACATGCAAGGATCAGTGGTCGTTTTCGACGTTCGGACGACTTTGTGTTCGGAAGATGGTGCGAAAGGTCTCTGAAAACTCGCGGTACTTTGAAAATTTAGGGAGCGATTGGGGTTATTCGCGATTATCTCGAAAACCAGTGCGAGGGCCGGGGTCGAAACCTTAATATGAATTGATCGCAATGTCGCGAGTCGCAAGGATCAGTGGTCGTTTTCGACGACCGGACGACTTTGTTTTCGGACGATGGAGCGGAAGCACTCTGAAAACTCGCGGTACTTTGAAAATTTTGAGAGCGATTGGGGTTATTCGCGATTATCTCGAAAACCAGCGCGACGACCGGGGTCTAAACCTTTATATGAATTGATCGCAATGACGCGACACGCAATGATCAGTGGTCGTTTTCGACGTTCGGACGACTTTGTGTTCGAACGATGGTGCGGAAGGACTCTGAAAGCTCGCGGTACTTTGAAAATTTTGGGAGCGATTGCGGTTATTCGCGATTATCTCGAAAACCAGCGCGAGGGCCGGGGTCGAAACCTTAATATGAATTGATCGCAATGTCGCGACACGCAAGGATCAGCGGTCGTTGTCGAAGATCGGACGACTTTGTGTTCGGAAGATTGTGCGGAAGGACTCTGAAAACTCGCGGTACTTTGAAAATTTTTCGGACCGATTGGGGTTATTTGCGATTATCTCGAAAACCAGCGCGACGACCGGGGTCGAATTCTTAATATGAATTGATCGCAATGTCGCGACTCCCAAGGATCAGTGGTCGTTTTCAACGATCGGACGACTTTGTGTTCGGACGATGGTGCGGAAGGACTCTGACAACTCGCGGTACTTTGAAAATTTTCGGAGCGATTGGGGTTATTCGCGATTATTTTGAAACTAGCGCGACGGCCGGGGTCGAAAACTTAATATGAATTGATCGCAATGTCGCGACACGCAATGATCAGTGGTCGTTGTCGAAGATCGGACGACTTTGTGTTCGGACGATGGTGCGAAAGGACTCTGACAACTCGCGGTACTTTGAAAATTTTGGGAGCGATTGGGGTCATTCGCGATTACCTCGAAAACCAGCGCGACGACCGGGGTCGAAACCTTAATATGAATTGATCGCAATGTAGCGACATGCAAGGATCAGTGGCCGTTTTCGACGTTCGGACGACTTTGTGTTCGGAAGATGGTGCGAAAGGTCTCTGAAAACTCGCGGTACTTTGAAAATTTAGGGAGCGATTGGGGTTATTCGCGATTATCTCGAAAACCAGCGCGAGGGCCGGGGTCGAAACCTTAATATGAATTGATCGCAATGTCGCGAGTCGCAAGGATCAGTGGTCGTTTTCGACGACCGGACGACTTTGTTTTCGGACGATGGAGCGGAAGCACTCTGAAAACTCGCGGTACTTTGAAAATTTTGAGAGCGATTGGGGTTATTCGCGATTATCTCGAAAACCAGCGCGACGACCGGGGTCTAAACCTTTATATGAATTGATCGCAATGTCGCGACTCCCAAGGATCAGTGGTCGTTTTCGACGATCGGACGACTTTGTGTTCGGACGATGGAGCGGATGGACTCTGACAACTCGCGGTACTTTGAAAATTTTGGGAGTGATTGGGGTTATTCGCGATTATCTCGAAAATCAGCGCGACGACCGGGGTCGAAACCTTAATATGAATTGATCACAATGTCGCGACACGCAAGGATCAGTGGTCGTTTTCGACGTTCGGACGACTTTGCGTTCGGAAGATGGTGCGGAAGCACTCTGAAAAATCGCGGTACTTTGAAAATTTAGGGAGCGATTGGGGTTATTCGCGATTATCTCGCAAACCAGCGCGACGACCGGGGTCGAATTCTTAATATGAATTGATCGCAATGTCGCGACTCCCAAGGATCAGTGGTCGTTTTCAACGATCGGACGACTTTGTGTTCGGACGATGGTGCGGAAGGACTCTGACAACTCGCGGTACTTTGAAAATTTTCGGAGCGATTGGGGTCATTCGCGATTACCTCGAAAACCAGCGCGACGACCGGGGTCGAAACCTTAATATGAATTGATCGCAATGTAGCGACATGCAAGGATCAGTGGTCGTTTTCGACGTTCGGACGACTTTGTGTTCGGAAGATGGTGCGAAAGGTCTCTGAAAACTCGCGGTACTTTGAAAATTTAGGGAGCGATTGGGGTTATTCGCGATTATCTCGAAAACCAGTGCGAGGGCCGGGGTCGAAACCTTAATATGAATTGATCGCAATGTCGCGAGTCGCAAGGATCAGTGGTCGTTTTCGACGACCGGACGACTTTGTTTTCGGACGATGGAGCGGAAGCACTCTGAAAACTCGCGGTACTTTGAAAATTTTGAGAGCGATTGGGGTTATTCGCGATTATCTCGAAAACCAGCGCGACGACCGGGGTCTAAACCTTTATATGAATTGATCGCAATGACGCGACACGCAATGATCAGTGGTCGTTTTCGACGTTCGGACGACTTTGTGTTCGAACGATGGTGCGGAAGGACTCTGAAAGCTCGCGGTACTTTGAAAATTTTGGGAGCGATTGCGGTTATTCGCGATTATCTCGAAAACCAGCGCGAGGGCCGGGGTCGAAACCTTAATATGAATTGATCGCAATGTCGCGACACGCAAGGATCAGCGGTCGTTGTCGAAGATCGGACGACTTTGTGTTCGGAAGATTGTGCGGAAGGACTCTGAAAACTCGCGGTACTTTGAAAATTTTTCGGACCGATTGGGGTTATTTGCGATTATCTCGAAAACCAGCGCGACGACCGGGGTCGAATTCTTAATATGAATTGATCGCAATGTCGCGACTCCCAAGGATCAGTGGTCGTTTTCAACGATCGGACGACTTTGTGTTCGGACGATGGTGCGGAAGGACTCTGACAACTCGCGGTACTTTGAAAATTTTCGGAGCGATTGGGGTTATTCGCGATTATTTTGAAACTAGCGCGACGGCCGGGGTCGAAACCTTAATATGAATTGATCGCAATGTCGCGACACGCAATGATCAGTGGTCGTTTTCGACGTTCGGAGGACTTTGTGTTCGGACGATGGTGCGGAAGGACTCTGAAAACTCGTGGTACTTTGAAAAATTTTCGGACCGATTGGGGTTATTTGCGATTATCTCGTAAACCAGCGCGACGACCGGGGTCGAAATCTTAATATGAATTGATCGCAATGTCGGGACACGCAAGGATCAGTGGTCGTTTTCTACAATCGGACGACTTTGTGTTCGGACGATGGTGCGGAAGGACTCTGACAACTCGCGGTACTTTGAAAATTTTGGGAGCGATTGGGTTTATTCGCGATTATCTCGAAAACCAGCGCGAGGGCCGGGGTCGAAACCTTAATATGAATTGATCGCAATGTCGCGACTCCCAAGGATCAGCGGTCGTTTTCGACGATCGGACGACTTTGTGTTCGGACGATGGAGCGGATGGACGCTGACAACTCGCGGTACTTTGAAAATTTTGGGAGTGATTGGGGTTATTCGCGATTATCTCGAAAATCAGCGCGACGACCGGGGTCGAAACCTTAATATGAATTGATCACAATGTCGCGACACGCAAGGATCAGTGGTCGTTTTCGACGTTCGGACGACTTTGCGTTCGGAAGATGGTGCGGAAGCACTCTGAAAAATCGCGGTACTTTGAAAATTTAAGGAGCGATTGGGGTTATTCGCGATTATCTCGAAAACCAGCGCGACGACCGGGGTCGAAACCTTAATATGAATTGATCGCAATGTCGCGACACGCAAGGATCAGTGGTCGTTTTCGACGTTCGGACGACTTTGTGTTCGGAAGATGGTGCGGAAGCACTCTGAAAACTTGGGGTACTTTGAAAATTTTGGGAGCGATTGTGGTCATTCGCGATTATTTTGAAACTAGCGCGACGACCGGGGTCGAAACCTTAATATGAATTGATCGCAATGTCGCGACACGCAATGATCAGTGGTCGTGTTCGACGTTCGGACGACTTTGTGTTCGAACGATGGTGCGGAAGGACTCTGAAAGCTCGCGGTACATTGAAAATTTTGGGAGCGATTGCGGTTATTCGCGATTATCTCGAAAACCAGCGCGAGGGCCGGGGTCGAAACCTTAATATGAATTGATCGCAATGTCGCGACACGCAAGGATCAGCGGTCGTTGTCGAAGATCGGACGACTTTGTGTTCGGAAGATTGTGCGGAAGGACTCTGAAAACTCGCGGTACTTTGAAAATTTTTCGGACCGATTGGGGTTATTTGCGATTATCTCGAAAACCAGCGCGACGACCGGGGTCTAAACCTTTATATGAATTGATCGCAATGTCGGGACACGCAAGGATCAGCGGTCGTTTTCCACGATCGGACGACTTTGTGTTCGGAAGATGGTGCTGAAGCACTCTGAAGACTCGCGGTACTTTGAAAATTTTGGGAGCGATTGGGTTTATTCGCGATTATCTCGAAAACCAGCGCGAGGGCCGGGGTCGAAACCTTAATATGAATTGATCGCAATGTCGCGACATGCAAGGATCAGTGGTCGTTTTCGACGTTCGGACGACTTTGTGTTCGGAAGATGGTGCGGAAGCACTCTGAAAACTTGGGGTACTTTGAAAATTTTGTGAGCGATTGTGGTCATTCGCGATTATTTTGAAACTAGCGCGACGACCGGGGTCGAAACCTTAATATGAATTGATCGCAATGTCGCGACACGCAATGATCAGTGGTCGTTTTCGACGTTCGGACGACTTTGTGTTCGAACGATGGTGCGGAAGGACTCTGAAAGCTCGCGGTACTTTGAAAATTTTGGGAGCGATTGCGGTTATTCGCGATTATCTCGAAAACCAGCGCGAGGGCCGGGGTCGAAACCTTAATATGAATTGATCGCAATGTCGCGACACGCAAGGATCAGAGGTCGTTGTCGAAGATCGGACGACTTTGTGTTCGGAAGATTGTGCGGAAGGACTCTGAAAACTCGCGGTACTTTGAAAATTTTTCGGACCGATTGGGGTTATTTGCGATTATCTCGAAAACCAGCGCGACGACCGGGGTCGAAACCTTAATATGAATTGATCGCAATGTCGCGACACGCAATGATCAGTGGTCGTTGTCGAAGATCGGACGACTTGGTGTTCGGACGATGGTGCGAAAGGACTCTGACAACTCGCGGTACTTTGAAAATTTTGGGAGCGATTGGGGTCATTCGCGATTACCTCGAAAACCAGCGCGACGACCGGGGTCGAAACCTTAATATGAATTGATCGCAATGTAGCGACATGCAAGGATCAGTGGTCGTTTTCGACGTTCGGACGACTTTGTGTTCGGAAGATGGTGCGGAAGCACTCTGAAAACTCGCGGTACTTTGAAAATTTAGGGAGCGATTGGGGTTATTCGCGATTATCTCGAAAACCAGCGCGAGGGCCGGGGTCGAAACCTTAATATGAATTGATCGCAATGTCGCGACATGCAAGGATCAGTGGTCGTTTTCGACGTTCGGACGACTTTGTGTTAGGAAGATGTTGCGGTAGCACTCTGAAAACTTGGGGTACTTTGAAAATTTTGGGAGCGATTGTGGTTATTCGGGATTATCTCGAATACCAGCGCGAGGGCCGGGGTCGAAACCTTAATATGAATTGATCGCAATGTCGCGGCACGCAAGGATCAGTGGTCGTTTTCTACAATCGGACGACTTTGTGTTCGGGCGATGGTGCGGAAGGACTCTGAAAACTCGTGGTACTTTGAAAAATTTTCGGACCGATTGGGGTTATTTGCGATTATCTCGTAAACCAGCGCGACGACCGGGGTCGAAATCTTAATATGAATTGATCGCAATGTCGGGACACGCAAGGATCAGTGGTCGTTTTCTACAATCGGACGACTTTGTGTTCGGACGATGGTGCGGAAGGACTCTGACAACTCGCGGTACTTTGAAAATTTTGGGAGCGATTGGGTTTATTCGCGATTATCTCGAAAACCAGCGCGAGGGCCGGGGTCGAAACCTTAATATGAATTGATCGCAATGTCGCGACTCCCAAGGATCAGCGGTCGTTTTCGACGATCGGACGACTTTGTGTTCGGACGATGGAGCGGATGGACGCTGACAACTCGCGGTACTTTGAAAATTTTGGGAGTGATTGGGGTTATTCGCGATTATCTCGAAAATCAGCGCGACGACCGGGGTCGAAACCTTAATATGAATTGATCACAATGTCGCGACACGCAAGGATCAGTGGTCGTTTTCGACGTTCGGACGACTTTGCGTTCGGAAGATGGTGCGGAAGCACTCTGAAAAATCGCGGTACTTTGAAAATTTAAGGAGCGATTGGGGTTATTCGCGATTATCTCGAAAACCAGCGCGACGACCGGGGTCGAAACCTTAATATGAATTGATCGCAATGTCGCGACACGCAAGGATCAGTGGTCGTTTTCGACGTTCGGACGACTTTGTGTTCGGAAGATGGTGCGGAAGCACTCTGAAAACTTGGGGTACTTTGAAAATTTTGGGAGCGATTGTGGTCATTCGCGATTATTTTGAAACTAGCGCGACGACCGGGGTCGAAACCTTAATATGAATTGATCGCAATGTCGCGACACGCAATGATCAGTGGTCGTGTTCGACGTTCGGACGACTTTGTGTTCGAACGATGGTGCGGAAGGACTCTGAAAGCTCGCGGTACATTGAAAATTTTGGGAGCGATTGCGGTTATTCGCGATTATCTCGAAAACCAGCGCGAGGGCCGGGGTCGAAACCTTAATATGAATTGATCGCAATGTCGCGACACGCAAGGATCAGCGGTCGTTGTCGAAGATCGGACGACTTTGTGTTCGGAAGATTGTGCGGAAGGACTCTGAAAACTCGCGGTACTTTGAAAATTTTTCGGACCGATTGGGGTTATTTGCGATTATCTCGAAAACCAGCGCGACGACCGGGGTCTAAACCTTTATATGAATTGATCGCAATGTCGGGACACGCAAGGATCAGCGGTCGTTTTCCACGATCGGACGACTTTGTGTTCGGAAGATGGTGCTGAAGCACTCTGAAGACTCGCGGTACTTTGAAAATTTTGGGAGCGATTGGGTTTATTCGCGATTATCTCGAAAACCAGCGCGAGGGCCGGGGTCGAAACCTTAATATGAATTGATCGCAATGTCGCGACATGCAAGGATCAGTGGTCGTTTTCGACGTTCGGACGACTTTGTGTTCGGAAGATGGTGCGGAAGCACTCTGAAAACTTGGGGTACTTTGAAAATTTTGGGAGCGATTGTGGTCATTCGCGATTATTTTGAAACTAGCGCGACGACCGGGGTCGAAACCTTAATATGAATTGATCGCAATGTCGCGACACGCAATGATCAGTGGTCGTTTTCGACGTTCGGACGACTTTGTGTTCGAACGATGGTGCGGAAGGACTCTGAAAGCTCGCGGTACTTTGAAAATTTTGGGAGCGATTGCGGTTATTCGCGATTATCTCGAAAACCAGCGCGAGGGCCGGGGTCGAAACCTTAATATGAATTGATCGCAATGTCGCGACACGCAAGGATCAGAGGTCGTTGTCGAAGATCGGACGACTTTGTGTTCGGAAGATTGTGCGGAAGGACTCTGAAAACTCGCGGTACTTTGAAAATTTTTCGGACCGATTGGGGTTATTTGCGATTATCTCGAAAACCAGCGCGACGACCGGGGTCGAAACCTTAATATGAATTGATCGCAATGTCGCGACACGCAATGATCAGTGGTCGTTGTCGAAGATCGGACGACTTGGTGTTCGGACGATGGTGCGAAAGGACTCTGACAACTCGCGGTACTTTGAAAATTTTGGGAGCGATTGGGGTCATTCGCGATTACCTCGAAAACCAGCGCGACGACCGGGGTCGAAACCTTAATATGAATTGATCGCAATGTAGCGACATGCAAGGATCAGTGGTCGTTTTCGACGTTCGGACGACTTTGTGTTCGGAAGATGGTGCGGAAGCACTCTGAAAACTCGCGGTACTTTGAAAATTTAGGGAGCGATTGGGGTTATTCGCGATTATCTCGAAAACCAGCGCGAGGGCCGGGGTCGAAACCTTAATATGAATTGATCGCAATGTCGCGACATGCAAGGATCAGTGGTCGTTTTCGACGTTCGGACGACTTTGTGTTAGGAAGATGTTGCGGTAGCACTCTGAAAACTTGGGGTACTTTGAAAATTTTGGGAGCGATTGTGGTTATTCGGGATTATCTCGAATACCAGCGCGAGGGCCGGGGTCGAAACCTTAATATGAATTGATCGCAATGTCGCGGCACGCAAGGATCAGTGGTCGTTTTCTACAATCGGACGACTTTGTGTTCGGGCGATGGTGCGGAAGGACTCTGACAACTCGCGGTACTTTGAAAATTTTGGGAGCGATTGTGGTCATTCGCGATTACCTCGAAAACCAGCGCGACGACCGGGGTCGAAACCTTTATATGAATTGATCGCAATGTCGCGACTCCCGAGGATCAGTGGTCGTTTTCGACGTTCGGACGACTTTGTGTTCTGACGATGGTGCGGAAGGACTCTGACAACTCGCGGTACTTTGAAAATTTTCGGAGCGATTGGGGTTATTCGCGATTATTTTGAAAACCAGCGCGAGGGCCGGGGTCGAAACCTTAATATGAATTGATCGCAATGTCGCGAGTCGCAAGGATCAGTGGTCGTTTTCGACGATCGGACGACTTTGTTTGCGGACGATGGAGCGGAAGCACTCTGAAAACTCGCGGTACTTTGAAAATTTTGGGAGCGATTGCGGTTATTCGCGATTATCTCGAAAACCAGCGCGAGGGCCGGGGTCGAAACCTTAATATGAATTGATCGCAATGTCGCGACACGCAAGGATCAGAGGTCGTTGTCGAAGATCGGACGACTTTGTGTTCGGAAGATTGTGCGGAAGGACTCTGAAAACTCGCGGTACTTTGACAATTTAGGCAGCGATTGGGGTTATTCGCGATTACCTCGAAAACCAGCGCGACGACCGGGGTCGAAACCTTTATATGAATTGATCGCAATGTCGCGACTCCCAAGGATCAGTGGTCGTTTTCAACGATCGGACGACTTTGTGTTCGGACGATGGTGCGGAAGGACTCTGACAACTCGCGGTACTTTGAAAATTTTCGGAGCGATTGGGGTTATTCGCGATTATTTTGAAACTAGCGCGACGGCCGGGGTCGAAAACTTAATATGAATTGATCGCAATGTCGCGACACGCAATGATCAGTGGTCGTTGTCGAAGATCGGACGACTTTGTGTTCGGACGATGGTGCGAAAGGACTCTGACAACTCGCGGTACTTTGAAAATTTTGGGAGCGATTGGGGTCATTCGCGATTACCTCGAAAACCAGCGCGACGACCGGGGTCGAAACCTTTATATGAATTGATCGCAATGTCGCGACTCCCAAGGATCAGTGGTCGTTTTCAACGATCGGACGACTTTGTGTTCGGACGATGGTGCGGAAGGACTCTGACAACTCGCGGTACTTTGAAAATTTTCGGAGCGATTGGGGTTATTCGCGATTATTTTGAAACTAGCGCGACGGCCCGGTCGAAAACTTAATATGAATTGATCGCAATGTCGCGACACGCAATGATCAGTGGTCGTTGTCGAAGATCGGACGACTTTGTGTTCGGACGATGGTGCGAAAGGACTCTGACAACTCGCGGTACTTTGAAAATTTTGGGAGCGATTGGGGTCATTCGCGATTACCTCGAAAACCAGCGCGACGACCGGGGTCGAAACCTTAATATGAATTGATCGCAATGTAGCGACATGCAAGGATCAGTGGCCGTTTTCGACGTTCGGACGACTTTGTGTTCGGAAGATGGTGCGAAAGGTCTCTGAAAACTCGCGGTACTTTGAAAATTTAGGGAGCGATTGGGGTTATTCGCGATTATCTCGAAAACCAGCGCGAGGGCCGGGGTCGAAACCTTAATATGAATTGATCGCAATGTCGCGAGTCGCAAGGATCAGTGGTCGTTTTCGACGACCGGACGACTTTGTTTTCGGACGATGGAGCGGAAGCACTCTGAAAACTCGCGGTACTTTGAAAATTTTGAGAGCGATTGGGGTTATTCGCGATTATCTCGAAAACCAGCGCGACGACCGGGGTCTAAACCTTTATATGAATTGATCGCAATGTCGCGACTCCCAAGGATCAGTGGTCGTTTTCGACGATCGGACGACTTTGTGTTCGGACGATGGAGCGGATGGACTCTGACAACTCGCGGTACTTTGAAAATTTTGGGAGTGATTGGGGTTATTCGCGATTATCTCGAAAATCAGCGCGACGACCGGGGTCGAAACCTTAATATGAATTGATCACAATGTCGCGACACGCAAGGATCAGTGGTCGTTTTCGACGTTCGGACGACTTTGCGTTCGGAAGATGGTGCGGAAGCACTCTGAAAAATCGCGGTACTTTGAAAATTTAGGGAGCGATTGGGGTTATTCGCGATTATCTCGCAAACCAGCGCGACGACCGGGGTCGAATTCTTAATATGAATTGATCGCAATGTCGCGACTCCCAAGGAACAGTGGTCGTTTTCAACGATCGGACGACTTTGTGTTCGGACGATGGTGCGGAAGGACTCTGAAAGCTCGCGGTACTTTGAAAATTTTGGGAGCGATTGCGGTTATTCGCGATTATCTCGAAAACCAGCGCGAGGGCCGGGGTCGAAACCTTAATATGAATTGATCGCAATGTCGCGACACGCAAGGATCAGTGGTCGTTTTCGACGTTCGGACGACTTTGTGTTCGGAAGATGGTGCGGAAGCACTCTGAAAACTTGGGGTACTTTGAAAATTTTTCGGACCGATTGGGGTTATTTGCGATTATCTCGAAAACCAGCGCGACGACCGGGGTCGAATTCTTAATATGAATTGATCGCAATGTCGCGACTCCCAAGGATCAGTGGTCGTTTTCAACGATCGGACGACTTTGTGTTCGGACGATGGTGCGGAAGGACTCTGACAACTCGCGGTACTTTGAAAATTTTGGGAGCGATTGGGTTTATTCGCGATTATCTCGAAAACCAGCGCGAGGGCCGGGGTCGAAACCTTAATATGAATTGATCGCAATGTCGCGACTCCCAAGGATCAGCGGTCGTTTTCGACGATCGGACGACTTTGTGTTCGGACGATGGAGCGGATGGACGCTGACAACTCGCGGTACTTTGAAAATTTTGGGAGTGATTGGGGTTATTCGCGATTATCTCGAAAATCAGCGCGACGACCGGGGTCGAAACCTTAATATGAATTGATCACAATGTCGCGACACGCAAGGATCAGTGGTCGTTTTCGACGTTCGGACGACTTTGCGTTCGGAAGATGGTGCGGAAGCACTCTGAAAAATCGCGGTACTTTGAAAATTTAGGGAGCGATTGGGGTTATTCGCGATTATCTCGAAAACCAGCGCGACGACCGGGGTCGAAACCTTAATATGAATTGATCGCAATGTCGCGACACGCAAGGATCAGTGGTCGTTTTCGACGTTCGGACGACTTTGTGTTCGGAAGATGGTGCGGAAGCACTCTGAAAACTTGGGGTACTTTGAAAATTTTGGGAGCGATTGTGGTCATTCGCGATTATTTTGAAACTAGCGCGACGACCGGGGTCGAAACCTTAATATGAATTGATCGCAATGTCGCGACACGCAATGATCAGTGGTCGTGTTCGACGTTCGGACGACTTTGTGTTCGAACGATGGTGCGGAAGGACTCTGAAAGCTCGCGGTACATTGAAAATTTTGGGAGCGATTGCGGTTATTCGCGATTATCTCGAAAACCAGCGCGAGGGCCGGGGTCGAAACCTTAATATGAATTGATCGCAATGTCGCGACACGCAAGGATCAGCGGTCGTTGTCGAAGATCGGACGACTTTGTGTTCGGAAGATTGTGCGGAAGGACTCTGAAAACTCGCGGTACTTTGAAAATTTTTCGGACCGATTGGGGTTATTTGCGATTATCTCGAAAACCAGCGCGACGACCGGGGTCTAAACCTTTATATGAATTGATCGCAATGTCGGGACACGCAAGGATCAGCGGTCGTTTTCCACGATCGGACGACTTTGTGTTCGGAAGATGGTGCTGAAGCACTCTGAAGACTCGCGGTACTTTGAAAATTTTGGGAGCGATTGGGTTTATTCGCGATTATCTCGAAAACCAGCGCGAGGGCCGGGGTCGAAACCTTAATATGAATTGATCGCAATGTCGCGACATGCAAGGATCAGTGGTCGTTTTCGACGTTCGGACGACTTTGTGTTCGGAAGATGGTGCGGAAGCACTCTGAAAACTTGGGGTACTTTGAAAATTTTGGGAGCGATTGTGGTCATTCGCGATTATTTTGAAACTAGCGCGACGACCGGGGTCGAAACCTTAATATGAATTGATCGCAATGTCGCGACACGCAATGATCAGTGGTCGTTTTCGACGTTCGGACGACTTTGTGTTAGATCGATGGTGCGGAAGGACTCTGAAAGCTCGCGGTACTTTGAAAATTTTGGGAGCGATTGCGGTTATTCGCGATTATCTCGAAAACCAGCGCGAGGGCCGGGGTCGAAACCTTAATATGAATTGATCGCAATGTCGCGACACGCAATGATCAGTGGTCGTTTTCGACGTTCGGACGACTTTGTGTTCGAACGAAGGTGCGGAAGGACTCTGAAAGCTCGCGGTACTTTGAAAATTTTGGAAGCGATTGCGGTTATTTGCGATTATCTCGAAAACCAGCGCGAGGGCCGGGGTCGAAACCTTAATATGAATTGATCGCAATGTCGCGACACGCAAGGATCAGAGGTCGTTGTCGAAGATCGGACGACTTTGTGTTCGGAAGATTGTGCGGAAGGACTCTGAAAACTCGCGGTACTTTGAAAATTTTTCGGACCGATTGGGGTTATTTGCGATTATCTCGAAAACCAGCGCGACGACCGGGGTCGAAACCTTAATATGAATTGATCGCAATGTCGCGACACGCAATGATCAGTGGTCGTTGTCGAAGATCGGACGACTTTGTGTTCGGACGATGGTGCGAAAGGACTCTGACAACTCGCGGTACTTTGGAAATTTTGGGAGCGATTGGGGTCATTCGCGATTACCTCGAAAACCAGCGCGACGACCGGGGTCGAAACCTTAATATGAATTGATCGCAATGTAGCGACATGCAAGGATCAGTGGTCGTTTTCGACGTTCGGACGACTTTGTGTTCGGAAGATGGTGCTGAAGCACTCTGAAAACTCGCGGTACTTTGAAAATTTTGGGAGCGATTGGGGTTATTCGCGATAATCTCGAAAACCAGCGCGAGGGCCGGGGTCGAAACCTTAATATGAATTGATCGCAATGTCGCGAGTCGCAAGGATCAGTGGTCGTTGTCGACGATCGGACGACTTTGTGTTCGGAAGTTGGTGCGGAAGCACTCTGAAAACTCGCGGTACTTTGAAAATTTTGGGAGCGATTGTGGTCATTCGCGATTATTTTGAAACTAGCGCGACGACCGGGGTCGAAACCTTAATATGAATTGATCGCAATGTCGCGACACGCAATGATCAGTGGTCGTTTTCGACGTTCGGACGACTTTGTGTTCGAACGATGGTGCGGAAGGACTCTGAAAGCTCGCGGTACTTTGAAAATTTTGGGAGCGATTGCGGTTATTCGCGATTATCTCGAAAACCAGCGCGAGGGCCGGGGTCGAAACCTTAGTATGAATTGATCGCAATGTCACGACATGCAAGGATCAGTGGTCGTGTTCGACGTTCGGACGACTTTGTGTTCGGAAGATGGTGCGGTAGCACTCTGAAAACTTGGGGTACTTTGAAAATTTTGGGAGCGATTGTGGTCATTCGCGATTATTTTGAAACTAGCGCGACGACCGGGGTCGAAACCTTAATATGAATTGATCGCAATGTCGCGACACGCAATGATCAGTGGTCGTTTTCGACGTTCGGACGACTTTGTGTTCGAACGATGGTGCGGAAGGACTCTGAAAGCTCGCGGTACTTTGAAAATTTTGGGAGCGATTGCGGTTATTCGCGATTATCTCGAAAACCAGCGCGAGGGCCGGGGTCGAAACCTTAATATGAATTGATCGCAATGTCGCGACACGCAAGGATCAGAGGTCGTTGTCGAAGATCGGACGACTTTGTGTTCGGAAGATGGTGCGGAAGCACTCTGAAAACTCGCGGTACTTTGAAAATTTTGGGAGCGATTGGGGTTATTCGCGATTATCTCGAAAACCAGCGCGAGGGCCGGGGTCGAAACCTTAGTATGAATTGATCGCAATGTCACGACATGCAAGGATCAGTGGTCGTTTTCGACGTTCGGACGACTTTGTGTTCGGAAGATGGTGCGGTAGCACTCTGAAAACTCGCGGTACTTTGAAAATTTTGGGAGCGATTGCGGTTATTCGCGATTATCTCGAAAACCAGCGCGAGGGCCGGGGTCGAAACCTTAATATGAATTGATCGCAATGTCGCGAGTCGCAAGGATCAGTGGTCGTTGTCGACGATCGGACGACTTTGTGTTCGGAAGTTGGTGCGGAAGCACTCTGAAAACTCGCGGTACTTTGAAAATTTTGGGAGCGATTGGGGTTATTCTCGATTATCTCGAAAACCAGCGCGAGGGCCGGGGTCGAAACCTTAGTATGAATTGATCGCAATGTCACGACATGCAAGGATCAGTGGTCGTGTTCGACGTTCGGACGACTTTGTGTTCGGAAGATGGTGCGGTAGCACTCTGAAAACTTGGGGTACTTTGAAAATTTTGGGAGCGATTGTGGTCATTCGCGATTATTTTGAAACTAGCGGGACGACCGGGGTCGAAACCTTAGTATGAATTGATCGCAATGTCGCGACACGCAATGATCAGTGGTCGTTTTCGACGTTCGGACGACTTTGTGTTCGAACGATGGTGCGGAAGGACTCTGAAAGCTCGCGGTACTTTGAAAATTTTGGGAGCGATTGCGGTTATTCGCGATTATCTCGAAAACCAGCGCGAGGGCCGGGGTCGAAACCTTAATATGAATTGATCGCAATGTCGCGACACGCAAGGATCAGAGGTCGTTGTCGAAGATCGGACGACTTTGTGTTCGGAAGATTGTGTGGAAGGACTCTGAAAACTCGCGGTACATTGAAAATTTTGGGAGTGATTGGGGTTATTCGCGATTATCTCGAAAATCAGCGCGACGACCGGGGTCGAAACCTTAATATGAATTGATCACAATGTCGCGACACGCAAGGATCAGTGGTCGTTTTCGACGTTCGGACGACTTTGTGTTCGGAAGATGGTGCTGAAGCACTCTGAAAACTCGCGGTACTTTGAAAATTTTGGGAGCGATTGGGTTTATTCGCGATTATCTCGAAAACCAGCGCGAGGGCCGGGGTCGAAACCTTAATATGAGTTGATCGCAATGTCGCGACATGCAAGGATCAGTGGTCATTTTCGACGTTCGGACGACTTTGTGTTCGGA
This sequence comes from Andrena marginata, assembly GCA_963932335.1. Lineage (NCBI taxonomy): Eukaryota > Metazoa > Arthropoda > Insecta > Hymenoptera > Andrenidae > Andrena > Andrena marginata. The sequence continues at coordinate 56,516 of CAWVQI010000057.1, forward strand.
AGATGGTACGGAAGCACTCTGAAAACTTGGGGTACTTTGAAAATTTTGGGAGCGATTGTGGTCATTCGCGATTATTTTGAAACTAGCGCGACGACCGGGGTCGAAACCTTAATATGAATTGATCGCAATGTCGCGACACGCAATGATCAGTGGTCGTTTTCGACGTTCGGACGACTTTGTGTTAGAACGATGGTGCGGAAGGACTCTGAAAGCTCGCGGTACTTTGAAAATTTTGGGAGCGATTGCGGTTATTCGCGATTATCTCGAAAACCAGCGCGAGGGCCGGGGTCGAAACCTTAATATGAATTGATCGCAATGTCGCGACACGCAATGATCAGTGGTCGTTTTCGACGTTCGGACGACTTTGTGTTCGAACGATGGTGCGGAAGGACTCTGAAAGCTCGCGGTACTTTGAAAATTTTGGGAGCGATTGCGGTTATTCGCGATTATCTCGAAAACCAGCGCGAGGGCCGGGGTCGAAACCTTAATATGAATTGATCGCAATGTCGCGACACGCAAGGATCAGAGGTCGTTGTCGAAGATCGGACGACTTTGTGTTCGGAAGATTGTGCGGAAGGACTCTGAAAACTCGCGGTACTTTGAAAATTTTTCGGACCGATTGGGGTTATTTGCGATTATCTCGAAAACCAGCGCGACGACCGGGGTCGAAACCTTAATATGAATTGATCGCAATGTCGCGACACGCAATGATCAGTGGTCGTTGTCGAAGATCGGACGACTTTGTGTTCGGACGATGGTGCGAAAGGACTCTGACAACTCGCGGTACTTTGGAAATTTTGGGAGCGATTGGGGTCATTCGCGATTACCTCGAAAACCAGCGCGACGACCGGGGTCGAAACCTTAATATGAATTGATCGCAATGTAGCGACATGCAAGGATCAGTGGTCATTTTCGACGTTCGGACGACTTTGTGTTCGGAAGATGGTGCGGAAGCACTCTGAAAACTTGGGGTACTTTGAAAATTTTGGGAGCGATTGTGGTCATTCGCGATTATTTTGAAACTAGCGCGACGACCGGGGTCGAAAACTTAATATGAATTGATCGCAATGTCGCGACACGCAATGATCAGTGGTCGTTTTCGACGTTCGGACGACTTTGTGTTCGAACGATGGTGCGGAAGGACTCTGAAAGCTCGCGGTACTTTGAAAATTTTGGGAGCGATTGCGGTTATTCGCGATTATCTCGAAAACCAGCGCGAGGGCCGGGGTCGAAACCTTAATATGAATTGATCGCAATGTCGCGACACGCAAGGATCAGAGGTCGTTGTCGAAGATCGGACGACTTTGTGTTCGGACGATTGTGCGGAAGGACTCTGAAAACTCGCGGTACATTGAAAATTTTGGGAGCGATTGGGGTTATTCGCGATTATCTCGAAAACCAGCGCGAGGGCCGGGGTCGAAACCTTAATATGAATTGATCGCAATGTCGCGAGTCGCAAGGATCAGTGGTCGTTTTCGACGATCGGACGACTTTGTTTGCGGACGATGGAGCGGAAGCACTCTGAAAACTCGCGGTACTTTGAAAATTTTGGGAGCGATTGGGGTTATTCGCGATTATCTCGAAAACCAGCGCGAGGGCCGGGGTCGAAACCTTAGTATGAATTGATCGCAATGTCACGACATGCAAGGATCAGTGGTCGTTTTCGACGTTCGGACGACTTTGTGTTCGGAAGATGGTGCGGTAGCACTCTGAAAACTTGGGGTACTTTGAAAATTTTGGGAGCGATTGTGGTCATTCGCGATTACCTCGAAAACCAGCGCGACGACAGGGGTCGAAACCTTTATATGAATTGATCGCAATGTCGCGACTCCCAAGGATCGGTGGTCGTTTTCAACGATCGGACGACATTGTGTTCGGACGATGGTGCGGAAAGACTCTGACAACTCGCGGTACTTTGAAAATTTTCGGAGCGATTGGGGTTATTCGCGATTATTTTGAAACTAGCGCGACGGCCGGGGTCGAAACCTTAATATGAATTGATCGCAATGTCGCGACACGCAATGATCAGTGGTCGTTTTCGACGTTCGGACGACTTTGTGTTCGGAGGATGGTGCGGAAGGACTCTGAAAACTCGCGGTACTTTGAAAATTTTTCGGACCGATTGGGGTTATTTGCGATTATCTCGAAAACCAGCGCGACGACCGGGGTCGAAATCTTAATATGAATTGATCGCAATGTCGGGACACGCAAGGATCAGTGGTCGTTTTCTACAATCGGACGACTTTGTGTTCGGACGATGGTGCGGAAGGACTCTGACAACACGCGGTACTTTGAAAATTTTGGGAGCGATTGTGGTCATTCGCGATTACCTCGAAAACCAGGGCGACGACCGGGGTCGAAACCTTTATATGAATTGATCGCAATGTCGCGACTCCCAAGGATCAGTGGTCGTTTTCGACGATCGGACGACTTTGTGTTCGGACGATGGAGCGGATGGACTCTGACATCTCGCGGTACTTTGAAAATTTTGGGAGTGATTGGGTTTATTCGCGATTATCTCGAAAACCAGCGCGAGGGCCGGGGTCGAAACCTTAATATGAGTTGATCGCAATGTCGCGACATGCAAGGATCAGTGGTCGTTTTCGACGTTCGGACGACTTTGTGTTCGGAAGATGGTGCGGAAGCACTCTGAAAACTCGCGGTACTTTGAAAATTTTGGGAGCGATTGGGGTTATTCGCGATTATCTCGAAAACCAGCGCGAGGGACGGGGTCGAAACCTTAATATGAATTGATCGCAATGTCGCGACATGCAAGGATCAGTGGTCGTTTTCGACGTTTGGACGACTTTGTGTTCGGAAGATTGTGCGGAAGGACTCTGAAAACTCGCGGTACTTTGAAAATTTTTCGGACCGATTGGGGTTATTTGCGATTATCTCGAAAACCAGCGCGACGACCGGGGTCGAAACCTTAATATGAATTGATCGCAATGTCGCGACACGCAATGATCAGTGGTCGTTGTCGAAGATCGGACGACTTTGTGTTCGGACGATGGTGCGAAAGGACTCTGACAACTCGCGGTACTTTGGAAATTTTGGGAGCGATTGGGGTCATTCGCGATTACCTCGAAAACCAGCGCGACGACCGGGGTCGAAACCTTAATATGAATTGATCGCAATGTAGCGACATGCAAGGATCAGTGGTCGTTTTCGACGTTCGAACGACTTTGTGTTCGGAAGATGGTGCGGAAGCACTCTGAAAACTCGCGGTACTTTGAAAATTTTGGGAGCGATTGGGGTTATTCGCGATTATCTCGAAAACCAGCGCGAGGGCCGGGGTCGAAACCTTAGTATGAATTGATCGCAATGTCACGACATGCAAGGATCAGTGGTCGTTTTCGACGTTCGGACGACTTTGTGTTCGGAAGATGGTGCGGTAGCACTCTGAAAACTTGGGGTACTTTGAAAATTTTGGGAGCGATTGTGGTCATTCGCGATTATTTTGAAACTAGCGCGACGACCGGGGT
>CAWVQI010000058.1:2500-5000 GCA_963932335.1 Andrena marginata
AAGGAACCATAACTGATTTAATGAGCCATTCGCGGTTTCACCTTAATACGGTATGTACTGAGACATGCATGGCTTAATCTTTGAGACAAGCATATGACTACTGGCAGGATCAACCAGGGAGCTTCGCGAAGCTTTCCCTCTTATTCGAATTCACAACACACTTTCGTGTTATTTTTCTGTTCTCATCGCGTCGTCCGCTCTTTTAGAGACGGATCGACGATGCCCCAACGTTTGATTTTATAAAACAACTTGCACATTAGCGTGCAGTTTTAGACATCATATCCTCGAATTGTTCCACTTAATTCTATCTCGGATATGTGCCTCCTCTCCTCTCTCTCTCATCACTTCCACACACCATCTTCATACTTCTCCAGACACCATATATATATATATATATCCTAGGATTTTCCACAGACTAACACTCCATCGGATATGATATATGTGCCTTTCTCTCCACTCTAACTTCATTATACTTCGAGACATCATATCGTTTCAATTTTTCCACTAACTAATAATATTAAACGGATATGTGCATTTTATACACTTTCACAGAAAGATCTCAGATTCATACAAAATTCATTATATTTCCCTTATAAATAAGGATGGCATCGGATGCTCGATAAAGCGCGTATCACGCGTACCGCTGCATCCATCGGGAAGCACGGAGTACACGCGCGCTAGCATCCACCGTAGAAGCACGGACCACTACACGCTGGACAAATCGACAAAGCGCGTAACATTCACGCTGGTCATGTACGTAATAGCGCGGACAAGTGCATGCTGAGCAAACGGGAAAGCGCGAATCGTGCCATGCTGGTCATAACGAGTTGGTACGTAATGTGCGCGCTAGGCATATCGATATCTGACACCTCTATGGGTTTGTATCTACTTTCTCCCTCTTTCAAAGTTCGAACTTTCAGTTCGATACTTTATATGTACCCGACGCTAGCCTTCCTTAGCGTTTTGTTAAGTTTAAATTCGTCCATCTGCGTGGATGAAGAGTTGAATGCACGAGGTCGTACAAGCATACACAGAATTGCATATGTGTCACCAACGTCACTTATGGACGCTCACCACATAAGGGCCATTCGGACTTATAGACACCGACCCGTGGTAATGCTGTGTGGAGAAATCCAAAAACGCAACACGGTAAGAACAGTCGAGACAAATTCTCGAGGAGCGGTGACTGCTTCTCAACCGAGGTCATAGAATAGCCACGCACCCAACGCTGCTCCGACCGAGACGCTCGGACCGTCGCTCTCCCTTATAGATACCGAACGGCCGGCCGGAACGCCGGCGCCGCCGTACCTTACGCACGGCCGCTTATGGGCGCAAACCGCCGCTACAACAGACCGTTCGACCGGCACGTTGGGACTTAGCCGCGGAGAGCGTCGGATACAAGAGTAAAACGACTTAACGAATTATTATAAACATTTGCCGCGAACATTACCACGATACATACTCGATCCCAAACGACATTCAAAAATAATATCTAGGGACTTTGAAAATTTTCGGAGCGATTGGAGTTATTCGCGATTATCTCGAAAACCAGCGCGACGACCGGGTCGAAACCTTAATATGAATTGATCGCAATGTCGCGACACGCAAGGATCAGTGGTCGTTTTCGACGATCGGACGACTCTGTGTTCGGAGGATGGTGCGGAACGACTCTGAAAGCTCGCGGTACTTTAAAAATTTTCGGAGCGATTGGAGTTATTCGCGATTATCTCGCAAACCAGCGCGACGACCGGGGTCGGAACCTTAATATGAATTGATCGCAATGTCGCGACACGCAAGGATCAGTGGTCGTTTTCGACGATCGGACGACTCTGTGTTCGGAGGATGGTGCGGAACGACTCTGAAAGCTCGCGGTACTTTAAAAATTTTCGGAGCGATTGGAGTTATTCGCGATTATCTCGCAAACCAGCGCGACGACCGGGGTCGGAACCTTAATATGAATTGATCGCAATGTCGCGACACGCAAGGATCAGTGGTCGTTTTCGACGATCGGACGACTCTGTGTTCGGGGGATGGTGCGGAAGGACGCTGAGAGCTCGCGGTACTTTAAAAATTTTCGGAGCGATTGGGGTTATTCGCGATTATCTCGTATGATATTCCTGAAGCGTGTGTACCTCTGCGCTTGTCAGGTTGCACTCCAGCGGCGTATTGCTTCGCCATCGATTTATTCAAAGAAGTTCCTGCGGCGTATTGCCCCGCCGCCGAAATGTTGCAATTTCCAGCGGCGTGTTGCTTCGCCGCCGAAATAGACTATGTGCCAGCGGCGTATTGCTTCGCCGCCGAAATGCACCATGTTCCAGCGGCGTATTGCTTCGCCGCCGAAATGCACCATGTTCCAGCGGCGTGTTGCCTCGCCGCCGAAATGCACCATGTTCCAGCGGCGTATTGCCTCGCCGCCGAAATGCACCATGTTCCAGCGGCGTGTTGCCTCGCCGCCGAAATAGACTATGTGCCAGCGGCGTATTGCTTCGCCGCCGAAATG
>CAWVQI010000058.1:12500-15000 GCA_963932335.1 Andrena marginata
CCGCGCCAATGAGGATTCCAGGGTACAGAAACGTTTTAAACGACGCGTGGAGCAATATCACTCTTCTCATCGGACGTTTGGCGCAAACACTCTCTTGTGTGTCGACGGAACGTGGCCATAGGGTAGGGTGGGAATGGAATATATAGGGCGGCTAGGCGAGGACACTCGCAACTACGGGGAAATACATCGACCCGATCATGTTAACGAGTGGTTCCGCACAGAGCGCCGCCTCCTACATCTCATTCCATGTACACCACACACCACCCTTTGGATCTTCACGGCATCCCGAAGAACGAGTGTGTTTTGTGCCCTCGATGTATCGATTGACTTTTCTTCCTCTCACTTGTCAAAACGGACGACCCTCTTTTTAAAATCCCTGGGGCTGCGTGAACGCCAACACGATACAAATCGGCGCGCATATGCCGCGCACTCCGCCCTATCTCTCTCTCTCTCTCTCTCGCTCCCGCTCTTCGCGGTCTCTCTTTCTCAGGACAAATTTTTCATTTCAGGCGACGTCGGGAGCACGGTAAATGATCTCGGGGCGCGGGATGTGAAGGTGGCAAACTCTAAAACACCAGTGCGAGCGGAGAGGCCGCTGTGTGTGTGTGTGGTGATCCAGGGAGCGGTGCAGCACACGGGCGGTCGTTATAAAGCAACGACGCACAACGCCGTGAAAGCGGGCACGCACGCGAGTCCCTAAGCGATCATTCATCACACATTTCGCCTCTCTCTTTTTCTGGTTCTCGCACAGGAGGAGAGTACAACACACACGCTTCACGATTCTCACGCGCGAGCCGTTGGCAAACGCCGACGAACATCCCAACTTTCGCTCGTACGTCGCGTATCTGGCGTGTATATTATCATCCGTCCCGACTCCGAAACGCGTTACATCTTCGGAAACGCGAGACGGCGAGGATGCGATGATGATTATGTACGCAGAACCGACGCAAGCAGTCTTTTGTATGTGATAACGACCCTCAGCCAGGCGTGGTCCAGGAATTGTATCCGTGGACCGCAATGTGCGTTCGAAATGTCGATGTTCATGTGTCCTGCAGTTCACACGTTGACGCGCAATTAGCTGCGTTCTTCATCGACCCACGAGCCAAGTGATCCACCGTTCAGGGTAATCGTGTTATTAAATATATTCGTTATTATCTTTGTGTTCTCGGTTCGGATGAAGCCGAGGCCCGTGCGCCTCCAACCAGCGCGCGAAGGAGGTCCGGGCGTCGCCAGCGTTGACGACACGGTGTCCGATTTGTCTCCAGGACGTGAAAACACCGCCGAAGCGTACCGCGGAAATACCGCGAACACGTCCGGCGGGCCGAGCGTACATATCATTTAAAAACCTTCGAGATACACGGCCGGGTACGAGAACCGTAATAATATAAACCGTGTACTCGGGGCGGGGGGCCACACCGCACGCGGCAGCATCCTCTCACGCACGCACGCACGCTCTCTTATCGTCGGGCCGCCCCTCGAAAGCGGACGCACGGCCGGCTTCGATCGGTCCAATCTTCGGACTATCGCTATCGAAGCTTCACAGCCGGTCCCTTTTTTTCGGCTATCAGGGCGCGCGATTAAGCGAGCGATTATACTCGGGATGCACATCGACGCGATGGATGGCGGTGGCGCGAGCCGCCGCCCCCTAGGTTACCCGGATCCCCTCCGAGGAGAGTGTCAAGTCCCAGGACAATTTCGGAGTGCGCGACCAAAGACCTAGGAGAAGCGGGATGCGAGTGGAAGAAACGTCGTCGAGAGTCGGAGGAGAGGAACGTCGCGAGAAGCCGAGGCTTCGAGGGCGGCTCGTTCCTGCTCTCATTCTATTATTCTCGCGCGTTTAACTTAACCCACTCGGAGCGCTTGTTATGCGTTTTCTTTCGTCCCTGTCTTGGGTCGCGACTGACTCCTTTTTCTCGGTACGAGCTTCTAAACACACGCTCGCGCAGACACCACGCACAGACACCGGGGCGGGGGCCGGTATCGCGGTATAATAACCGGCAACGCGCCTCCGATACGAGGTGAACGCGAATCGACGAGGCGGCGGGTTACCGCAGAGGACGATCGCAACGACGGGTCTAGTTATTCCCGATCCCGTTAACGACGGCCTCTCGAAAGAACCTCGCGCTAGCGCACTCGTGATTGCGTTCGTATTATTTATCGTCCCGGTCACAAAGACGGTTGGCGGCCTCTTCTCTCTCTCCCTCCCCCCTCCCCCCCTGGTGACTGGCGGTCTGGCGGCGGTTTGGCTCTTTGCGCTTCACCGATGGCAGCGGACGGGAGCGTCGCGGTGAGAAACCAGGTTCTCCGTCTGCAGCGACCTCCGACACGTAAGCCGTGCCAACGGCGTTGCTAAAATGCTTTTCGCATTTAGCTTTTGGTATCTGTTCGTAAATGCTGTCGCATTTAGTTTTTGGTATCTGTTCGTAAATGCTTTCGCATTTAGTTTTTGGTATCTGTGTTCGTAAATGCTTTCGCATTTAGTTTTTGGTATCCGTTCTCG
>CAWVQI010000058.1:17500-20000 GCA_963932335.1 Andrena marginata
TATACACTTTCACAGAAAGATCTCAGATTCATACAAAATTCATTATATTTCCCTTATAAATAAGGATGGCATCGGATGCTCGATAAAGCGCGTATCACGCGTACCGCTGCATCCATCGGGAAGCACGGAGTACACGCGCGCTAGCATCCACCGTAGAAGCACGGACCACTACACGCTGGACAAATCGACAAAGCGCGTAACATTCACGCTGGTCATGTACGTAATAGCGCGGACAAGTGCATGCTGAGCAAACGGGAAAGCGCGAATCGTGCCATGCTGGTCATAACGAGTTGGTACGTAATGTGCGCGCTAGGCATATCGATATCTGACACCTCTATGGGTTTGTATCTACTTTCTCCCTCTTTCAAAGTTCGAACTTTCAGTTCGATACTTTATATGTACCCGACGCTAGCCTTCCTTAGCGTTTTGTTAAGTTTAAATTCGTCCATCTGCGTGGATGAAGAGTTGAATGCACGAGGTCGTACAAGCATACACAGAATTGCATATGTGTCACCAACGTCACTTATGGACGCTCACCACATAAGGGCCATTCGGACTTATAGACACCGACCCGTGGTAATGCTGTGTGGAGAAATCCAAAAACGCAACACGGTAAGAACAGTCGAGACAAATTCTCGAGGAGCGGTGACTGCTTCTCAACCGAGGTCATAGAATAGCCACGCACCCAACGCTGCTCCGACCGAGACGCTCGGACCGTCGCTCTCCCTTATAGATACCGAACGGCCGGCCGGAACGCCGGCGCCGCCGTACCTTACGCACGGCCGCTTATGGGCGCAAACCGCCGCTACAACAGACCGTTCGACCGGCACGTTGGGACTTAGCCGCGGAGAGCGTCGGATACAAGAGTAAAACGACTTAACGAATTATTATAAACATTTGCCGCGAACATTACCACGATACATACTCGATCCCAAACGACATTCAAAAATAATATCTAGGGACTTTGAAAATTTTCGGAGCGATTGGAGTTATTCGCGATTATCTCGAAAACCAGCGCGACGACCGGGGTCGAAACCTTAATATGAATTGATCGCAATGTCGCGACACGCAAGGATCAGTGGTCGTTTTCGACGATCGGACGACTCTGTGTTCGGAGGATGGTGCGGAACGACTCTGAAAGCTCGCGGTACTTTAAAAATTTTCGGAGCGATTGGAGTTATTCGCGATTATCTCGCAAACCAGCGCGACGACCGGGGTCGGAACCTTAATATGAATTGATCGCAATGTCGCGACACGCAAGGATCAGTGGTCGTTTTCGACGATCGGACGACTCTGTGTTCGGAGGATGGTGCGGAACGACTCTGAAAGCTCGCGGTACTTTAAAAATTTTCGGAGCGATTGGAGTTATTCGCGATTATCTCGCAAACCAGCGCGACGACCGGGGTCGGAACCTTAATATGAATTGATCGCAATGTCGCGACACGAAAGGATCAGTGGTCGTTTTCGACGATCGGACGACTCTGTGTTCGGGGGATGGTGCGGAAGGACGCTGAGAGCTCGCGGTACTTTAAAAATTTTCGGAGCGATTGGAGTTATTCGCGATTATCTCGCAAACCAGCGCGACGACCGGGGTCGGAACCTTAATATGAATTGATCGCAATGTCGCGACACGAAAGGATCAGTGGTCGTTTTCGACGATCGGACGACTCTGTGTTCGGAGGATGGTGCGGAACGACTCTGAGAGCTCGCGATACTTTAAAAATTTTCGGAGCGATTGGAGTTATTCGCGATTATCTCGCAAACCAGCGCGACGACCGGGGTCGGAACCTTAATATGAATTGATCGCAATGTCGCGACACGCAAGGATCAGTGGTCGTTTTCGACGATCGGACGACTCTGTGTTCGGAGGATGGTGCGGAAGGACGCTGAAAGCTCGCGGTACTTTAAAAATTTTCGGAGCGATTGGAGTTATTCGCGATTATCTCGCAAACCAGCGCGACGACCGGGGTCGGAACCTTAATATGAATTGATCGCAATGTCGCGACACGCAAGGATCAGTGGTCGTTTTCGACGATCGGACGACTCTGTGTTCGGAGGATGGTGCGGAAGGACGCTGAGAGCTCGCGGTACTTTAAAAATTTTCGGAGCGATTGGAGTTATTCGCGATTATCTCGCAAACCAGCGCGACGACCGGGGTCGGAACCTTAATATGAATTGATCGCAATGTCGCGACACGCAAGGATCAGTGGTCGTTTTCGACGATCGGACGACTCTGTGTTCGGAGGATGGTGCGGAAGGACGCTGAGAGCTCGCGGTACTTTAAAAATTTTCGGAGCGATTGGAGTTATTCGCGATTATCTCGCAAACCAGCGCGACGACCGGGGTCGGAACCTTAATATGAATTGATCGCAATGTCGCGACACGCAAGGATCAGTGGTCGTTTTCGACGATCGGACGACTCTGTGTTCGGAGGATGGTGCGGAACGACTCTGAAAGCTCGCGGTACTTTAAAAATTTTCGGAGCGATTGGAGTTATTCG
>CAWVQI010000059.1:0-95704 GCA_963932335.1 Andrena marginata
AAAATTTCGTTCATAAAAATTAAAATTTGTAAAAAAATCCAAAAAAATCGAAGATAATTTCAATTAAATTTGCTAAAATTTCGTTCATAAAAATTAAAATTTGTAAAAAATCCAAAAAAATCGAAGATAGTTTCAGTTAAATTTGCTAAAATTTCGTTCATAAAAATTAAAATTTTTTAAAAAATATACAAAAATCGAAGATACTTTCAATTGAATTTGCTAAAATTTCGATCATAAAAATTAAAATTTGTAAAAAATCCAAAAAAATCGAAGATGGTTCCGATTAAATTTGCTAAAATTTCGTTCATAAAAATTAAAATTTGTAAAAAAATCCAAAAAAATCGAAGATAGTTTCAATTAAATTTGCTAAAATTTCGTTCATAAAAATTAAAATTTGTAAAAAAATCAAAAAAATTCGAAGATAGTTTCAATTAAATTTGCTAAAATTTCGTTCATAAAAATTAAAATTTTTGAAAAAATTCAAAAAAATCGAAGATAGTTTCAATTGAATTTGCTAAAATTTCGTTCATAAAAATTAAAATTTGTAAAAAAATCCACAAAAATTAAAGATAGTTTCAATTGAATTTGCTAAAATTTCGATCATAAAAATTAAAATTTGTAAATAATCTAAAAAAATCGAAGATAGTTCCGATTTAATTTGCTAAAATTTCGTTCATAAAAATTAAAATTTGTAAAAAATTTCAAAAAAATCGGAGATAGTTTCAATTAAATTTGCTAAAATTTCGTTCATAAAAATTAAAATATTTAAAAAAATCCAAAAAAATCGAGGATAGTTTCAATTAAATTTGCTAAAATTTCGATCATAAAAATTAAAATTTGTAAAAAAATCCAAAAAAATCGAAGATAGTTTCAATTAAATTTGCTAAAATTTCGTTCATAAAAATTAAAATTTTTGAAAAAATCCAAAAAAATCGAAGATAGTTTCAATTGAATTTGCTAAAATTTCGATCATAAAAATTAAAATTTGTAAAAAATCTAAAAAAATCGAAGATAGTTCCGATTTAATTTGCTAAAATTTCGTTCATAAAAATTAAAATTTGTAAAAAATTTCAAAAAAATCGGAGATAGTTTCAATTAAATTTGCTAAAATTTCGTTCATAAAAATTAAAATATTTAAAAAAATCCAAAAAAATCGAGGATAGTTTCAATTAAATTTGCTAAAATTTCGTGCATAAAAAATGAAATTTTAAAAAAAATCTAAAAAATTGAAGATAGTTTCAATTGAATTTGCTAAAATTTCGTTCATAAAAATTAAAATTTGTAAAAAAATCCACAAAAATTAAAGATAGTTTCAATTGAATTTGCTAAAATTGCGATCATAAAAATTAAAATTTGTAAAAAATCTAAAAAAATCGAAGATAGTTCCGATTTAATTTGCTAAAATTTCGTTCATAAAAATTAAAATTTGTAAAAAATTTCAAAAAAATCGGAGATAGTTTCAATTAAATTTGCTAAAATTTCGTTCATAAAAATTAAAATATTTAAAAAAATCCAAAAAAATCGAGGATAGTTTCAATTAAATTTGCTAAAATTTCGTGCATAAAAAATGAAATTTTAAAAACAAATCTAAAAAATTGAAGATAGTTTCAATTGAATTTGCTAAATTTTCATTCTTAAAATTAAAATTTGTAAAAAAATCCAAAAAAATCGAAGATTGTTTCAATTGAATTTGCTAAAATTTCGTTCATAAAAATTAAAATTTTTAAAAAATCCAAAAAATTCGAAGATAGTTTTAATTGAATTTGCTAACATTTCGTTCATAAAAATTAAAATTTGTAAAAAAATCAAAAAAATTCGAAGATAGTTTCAATTAAATTTGCTAAAATTTCGTTCATAAAAATTAAAATTTTTGAAAAAATTCAAAAAAATCGAGGATAGTTTCAATTAAATTTGCTAAAATTTCGATCATAAAAATTAAAATTTGTAAAAAAATCCAAAAAAATCGAAGATAGTTTCAATTAAATTTGCTAAAATTTCGATCATAAAAATTAAAATTTGTAAATAATCTAAAAAAATCGAAGATAGTTCCGATTTAATTTGCTAAAATTTCGTTCATAAAAATTAAAATTTGTAAAAAATTTCAAAAAAATCGGAGATAGTTTCAATTAAATTTGCTAAAATTTCGTTCATAAAAATTAAAATATTTAAAAAAATCCAAAAAAATCGAGGATAGTTTCAATTAAATTTGCTAAAATTTCGATCATAAAAATTAAAATTTGTAAAAAAATCCAAAAAAATCGAAGATAGTTTCAATTAAATTTGCTAAAATTTCGTTCATAAAAATTAAAATTTTTGAAAAAATCCAAAAAAATCGAAGATAGTTTCAATTGAATTTGCTAAAATTTCGATCATAAAAATTAAAATTTGTAAAAAATCTAAAAAAATCGAAGATAGTTCCGATTTAATTTGCTAAAATTTCGTTCATAAAAATTAAAATTTGTAAAAAATTTCAAAAAAATCGGAGATAGTTTCAATTAAATTTGCTAAAATTTCGTTCATAAAAATTAAAATATTTAAAAAAATCCAAAAAAATCGAGGATAGTTTCAATTAAATTTGCTAAAATTTCGTGCATAAAAAATGAAATTTTAAAAAAAATCCAAAAAATTGAAGATAGTTTCAATTGAATTTGCTAAAATTTCGTTCTTAAAATTAAAATTTGTAAAAAAATCCAAAAAAATCGAAGATTGTTTCAATTGAATTTGCTAAAATTTCGTTCATAAAAATTAAAATTTTTAAAAAATCCAAAAAATTCGAAGATAGTTTCAATTGAATTTGCTAAAATTTCGTTCATAAAAATTAAAATTTGTAAAAAATCCAAAAAAATCGAAGATAGTTTCAATTGAATTTGCTAAAATTTCGTTCATAAAAATTAAAATTTGTAAAAAATCCAAAAAAATCGAAGATAGTTTCAATTAAATTTGCTAAAATTTCGTTCATAAAAATTAAAATATTTAAAAAAATCCAAAAAAATCGAAGATAGTTTTAATTGAATTTGCTAACATTTCGTTCATAAAAATTAAAATTTGTAAAAAAATCCAAAAAAATCGAAGATAGTTTCAATTAAATTTGCTAAAATTTCGTTCATAAAAATTAAAATTTGTAAAAAATCCAAAAAAATCGAAGATAGTTTCAATTAAATTTGCTAAAATTTCGTTCATAAAAATTAAAATTTTTGAAAAAATTCAAAAAAATCGAAGATAGTTTCAATTGAATTTGCTAAAATTTCGTTCATAAATTATTAAAATTTGTAAAAAAATCCACAAAAATTAAAGATAGTTTCAATTGAATTTGCTAAAATTTCGATCATAAAAATTAAAATTTGTAAATAATCTAAAAAAATCGAAGATAGTTCCGTTTTAATTTGCTAAAATTTCGTTCATAAAAATTAAAATTTGTAAAAAATTTCAAAAAAATCGGAGATAGTTTCAATTAAATTTGCTAAAATTTCGTTCATAAAAATTAAAATATTTAAAAAAATCCAAAAAAATCGAGGATAGTTTCAATTAAATTTGCTAAAATTTCGATCATAAAAATTAAAATTTGTAAAAAAATCCAAAAAAATCGAAGATAGTTTCAATTAAATTTGCTAAAATTTCGTTCATAAAAATTAAAATTTTTGAAAAAATCCAAAAAAATCGAAGATAGTTTCAATTGAATTTGCTAAAATTTCGTTCATAAAAATTAAAATTTGTAAAAAAATCCACAAAAATTAAAGATAGTTTCAATTGAATTTGCTAAAATTTCGATCATAAAAATTAAAATTTGTAAAAAATCTAAAAAAATCGAAGATAGTTCCGATTTAATTTGCTAAAATTTCGTTCATAAAAATTAAAATTTGTAAAAAATTTCAAAAAAATCGGAGATAGTTTCAATTAAATTTGCTAAAATTTCGTTCATAAAAATTAAAATATTTAAAAAAATCCAAAAAAATCGAGGATAGTTTCAATTAAATTTGCTAAAATTTCGTGCATAAAAAATGAAATTTTAAAAACAAATCTAAAAAATTGAAGATAGTTTCAATTGAATTTGCTAAATTTTCATTCTTAAAATTAAAATTTGTAAAAAAATCCAAAAAAATCGAAGATTGTTTCAATTGAATTTGTTAAAATTTCGTTCATAAAAATTAAAATTTTTAAAAAATCCAAAAAATTCGAAGATAGTTTCAATTGAATTTGCTAAAATTTCGTTCATAAAAATTAAAATTTGTAAAAAAATCCAAAAAAATCGAAGATTGTTTCAATTGAATTTGCTAAAATTACGTTCATAAAAATTAAAATTTTTAAAAAATCCAAAAAAATCGAAGATAGTTTCAATTGAATTTGCTAAAATTTCGTTCATAAAAATTAAAATTTGTAAAAAATCCAAAAAAATCGAAGATAGTTTCAATTAAATTTGCTAAAATTTCGTTCATAAAAATTAAAATATTTAAAAAATCCAAAAAATTCGAAGATAGTTTCAATTGAATTTGCTAACATTTCGTTCATAAAAATTAAAATTTGTAAAAAAATCCAAAAAAATCGAAGATAATTTCAATTAAATTTGCTAAAATTTCGTTCATAAAAATTAAAATTTGTAAAAAATCCCAAAAAATCGAAGATAGTTTCAGTTAAATTTGCTAAAATTTCGTTCATAAAAATTAAAATTTTTTAAAAAATATACAAAAATCGAAGATACTTTCAATTGAATTTGCTAAAATTTCGATCATAAAAATTAAAATTTGTAAAAAATCCAAAAAAATCGAAGATGGTTCCGATTAAATTTGCTAAAATTTCGTTCATAAAAATTAAAATTTGTAAAAAAATCCAAAAAAATCGAAGATAGTTTCAATTAAATTTGCTAAAATTTCGTTCATAAAAATTAAAATTTGTAAAAAAATCAAAAAAATTCGAAGATAGTTTCAATTAAATTTGCTAAAATTTCGTTCATAAAAATTAAAATTTTTGAAAAAATTCAAAAAAATCGAAGATAGTTTCAATTGAATTTGCTAAAATTTCGTTCATAAAAATTAAAATTTGTAAAAAAATCCACAAAAATTAAAGATAGTTTCAATTGAATTTGCTAAAATTTCGATCATAAAAATTAAAATTTGTAAATAATCTAAAAAAATCGAAGATAGTTCCGATTTAATTTGCTAAAATTTCGTTCATAAAAATTAAAATTTGTAAAAAATTTCAAAAAAATCGGAGATAGTTTCAATTAAATTTGCTAAAATTTCGTTCATAAAAATTAAAATATTTTAAAAAATCCAAAAAAATCGAGGATAGTTTCAATTAAATTTGCTAAAATTTCGATCATAAAAATTAAAATTTGTAAAAAAATCCAAAAAAATCGAAGATAGTTTCAATTAAATTTGCTAAAATTTCGTTCATAAAAATTAAAATTTTTGAAAAAATCCAAAAAAATCGAAGATAGTTTCAATTGAATTTGCTAAAATTTCGATCATAAAAATTAAAATTTGTAAAAAATCTAAAAAAATCGAAGATAGTTCCGATTTAATTTGCTAAAATTTCGTTCATAAAAATTAAAATTTGTAAAAAATTTCAAAAAAATCGGAGATAGTTTCAATTAAATTTGCTAAAATTTCGTTCATAAAAATTAAAATATTTAAAAAAATCCAAAAAAATCGAGGATAGTTTCAATTAAATTTGCTAAAATTTCGTGCATAAAAAATGAAATTTTAAAAAAAATCTAAAAAATTGAAGATAGTTTCAATTGAATTTGCTAAAATTTCGTTCATAAAAATTAAAATTTGTAAAAAAATCCACAAAAATTAAAGATAGTTTCAATTGAATTTGCTAAAATTTCGATCATAAAAATTAAAATTTGTAAAAAATCTAAAAAAATCGAAGATAGTTCCGATTTAATTTGCTAAAATTTCGTTCATAAAAATTAAAATTTGTAAAAAATTTCAAAAAAATCGGAGATAGTTTCAATTAAATTTGCTAAAATTTCGTTCATAAAAATTAAAATATTTAAAAAAATCCAAAAAAATCGAGGATAGTTTCAATTAAATTTGCTAAAATTTCGTGCATAAAAAATGAAATTTTAAAAACAAATCTAAAAAATTGAAGATAGTTTCAATTGAATTTGCTAAATTTTCATTCTTAAAATTAAAATTTGTAAAAAAATCCAAAAAAATCGAAGATTGTTTCAATTGAATTTGCTAAAATTTCGTTCATAAAAATTAAAATTTTTAAAAAATCCAAAAAATTCGAAGATAGTTTCAATTGAATTTGCTAAAATTTCGTTCATAAAAATTAAAATTTGTAAAAAAATCCAAAAAAATCGAAGATTGTTTCAATTGAATTTGCTAAAATTTCGTTCATAAAAATTAAAATTTTTAAAAAATCCAAAAAAATCGAAGATAGTTTCAATTGAATTTGCTAAAATTTCGTTCATAAAAATTAAAATTTGTAAAAAATCCAAAAAAATCGAAGATAGTTTCAATTAAATTTGCTAAAATTTCGTTCATAAAAATTAAAATATTTAAAAAATCCAAAAAATTCGAAGATAGTTTCAATTGAATTTGCTAACATTTCGTTCATAAAAATTAAAATTTGTAAAAAAATCCAAAAAAATCGAAGATAATTTCAATTAAATTTGCTAAAATTTCGTTCATAAAAATTAAAATTTGTAAAAAATCCAAAAAAATCGAAGATAGTTTCAGTTAAATTTGCTAAAATTTCGTTCATAAAAATTAAAATTTTTTAAAAAATATACAAAAATCGAAGATACTTTCAATTGAATTTGCTAAAATTTCGATCATAAAAATTAAAATTTGTAAAAAATCCAAAAAAATCGAAGATGGTTCCGATTAGATTTGCTAAAATTTCGTTCATAAAAATTAAAATTTGTAAAAAAATCCAAAAAAATCGAAGATAGTTTCAATTAAATTTGCTAAAATTTCGTTCATAAAAATTAAAATTTGTAAAAAAATCAAAAAAATTCGAAGATAGTTTCAATTAAATTTGCTAAAATTTCGTTCATAAAAATTAAAATTTTTGAAAAAATTCAAAAAAATCGAAGATAGTTTCAATTGAATTTGCTAAAATTTCGTTCATAAAAATTAAAATTTGTAAAAAAATCCACAAAAATTAAAGATAGTTTCAATTGAATTTGCTAAAATTTCGATCATAAAAATTAAAATTTGTAAATAATCTAAAAAAATCGAAGATAGTTCCGATTTAATTTGCTAAAATTTCGTTCATAAAAATTAAAATTTGTAAAAAATTTCAAAAAAATCGGAGATAGTTTCAATTAAATTTGCTAAAATTTCGTTCATAAAAATTAAAATATTTAAAAAAATCCAAAAAAATCGAGGATAGTTTCAATTAAATTTGCTAAAATTTCGATCATAGAAATTAAAATTTGTAAAAAAATCCAAAAAAATCGAAGATAGTTTCAATTAAATTTGCTAAAATTTCGTTCATAAAAATTAAAATTTTTGAAAAAATCCAAAAAAATCGAAGATAGTTTCAATTGAATTTGCTAAAATTTCGTTCATAAAAATTAAAATTTGTAAAAAAATCCACAAAAATTAAAGATAGTTTCAATTGAATTTGCTAAAATTTCGATCATAAAAATTAAAATTTGTAAAAAATCTAAAAAAATCGAAGATAGTTCCGATTTAATTTGCTAAAATTTCGTTCATAAAAATTAAAATTTGTAAAAAATTTCAAAAAAATCGGAGATAGTTTCAATTAAATTTGCTAAAATTTCGTTCATAAAAATTAAAATATTTAAAAAAATCCAAAAAAATCGAGGATAGTTTCAATTAAATTTGCTAAAATTTCGTGCATAAAAAATGAAATTTTAAAAACAAATCTAAAAAATTGAAGATAGTTTCAATTGAATTTGCTAAATTTTCATTCTTAAAATTAAAATTTGTAAAAAAATCCAAAAAAATCGAAGATTGTTTCAATTGAATTTGCTAAAATTTCGTTCATAAAAATTAAAATTTTTAAAAAATCCAAAAAATTCGAAGATAGTTTCAATTGAATTTGCTAAAATTTCGTTCATAAAAATTAAAATTTGTAAAAAAATCCAAAAAAATCGAAGATTGTTTCAATTGAATTTGCTAAAATTTCGTTCATAAAAATTAAAATTTTTAAAAAATCCAAAAAAATCGAAGATAGTTTCAATTGAATTTGCTAAAATTTCGTTCATAAAAATTAAAATTTGTAAAAAATCCAAAAAAATCGAAGATAGTTTCAATTAAATTTGCTAAAATTTCGTTCATAAAAATTAAAATATTTAAAAAATCCAAAAAATTCGAAGATAGTTTCAATTGAATTTGCTAACATTTCGTTCATAAAAATTAAAATTTGTAAAAAAATCCAAAAAAATCGAAGATAATTTCAATTAAATTTGCTAAAATTTCGTTCATAAAAATTAAAATTTGTAAAAAATCCAAAAAAATCGAAGATAGTTTCAGTTAAATTTGCTAAAATTTCGTTCATAAAAATTAAAATTTTTTAAAAAATATACAAAAATCGAAGATACTTTCAATTGAATTTGCTAAAATTTCGATCATAAAAATTAAAATTTGTAAAAAATCCAAAAAAATCGAAGATGGTTCCGATTAAATTTGCTAAAATTTCGTTCATAAAAATTAAAATTTGTAAAAAAATCAAAAAAATTCGAAGATAGTTTCAATTAAATTTGCTAAAATTTCGTTCATAAAAATTAAAATTTTTGAAAAAATTCAAAAAAATCGAAGATAGTTTCAATTGAATTTGCTAAAATTTCGTTCATAAAAATTAAAATTTGTAAAAAAATCCACAAAAATTAAAGATAGTTTCAATTGAATTTGCTAAAATTTCGATCATAAAAATTAAAGTTTGTAAATAATCTAAAAAAATCGAAGATAGTTCCGATTTAATTTGCTAAAATTTCGTTCATAAAAATTAAAATTTGTAAAAAATTTCAAAAAAATCGGAGATAGTTTCAATTAAATTTGCTAAAATTTCGTTCATAAAAATTAAAATATTTAAAAAAATCCAAAAAAATCGAGGATAGTTTCAATTAAATTTGCTAAAATTTCGATCATAAAAATTAAAATTTGTAAAAAAATCCAAAAAAATCGAAGATAGTTTCAATTAAATTTGCTAAAATTTCGTTCATAAAAATTAAAATTTTTGAAAAAATCCAAAAAAATCGAAGATAGTTTCAATTGAATTTGCTAAAATTTCGATCATAAAAATTAAAATTTGTAAAAAATCTAAAAAAATCGAAGATAGTTCCGATTTAATTTGCTAAAATTTCGTTCATAAAAATTAAAATTTGTAAAAAATTTCAAAAAAATCGGAGATAGTTTCAATTAAATTTGCTAAAATTTCGTTCATAAAAATTAAAATATTTAAAAAAATCCAAAAAAATCGAGGATAGTTTCAATTAAATTTGCTAAAATTTCGTGCATAAAAAATGAAATTTTAAAAAAAATCTAAAAAATTGAAGATAGTTTCAATTGAATTTGCTAAAATTTCGTTCATAAAAATTAAAATTTGTAAAAAAATCCACAAAAATTAAAGATAGTTTCAATTGAATTTGCTAAAATTTCGATCATAAAAATTAAAATTTGTAAAAAATCTAAAAAAATCGAAGATAGTTCCGATTTAATTTGCTAAAATTTCGTTCATAAAAATTAAAATTTGTAAAAAATTTCAAAAAAATCGGAGATAGTTTCAATTAAATTTGCTAAAATTTCGTTCATAAAAATTAAAATATTTAAAAAAATCCAAAAAAATCGAGGATAGTTTCAATTAAATTTGCTAAAATTTCGTGCATAAAAAATGAAATTTTAAAAACAAATCTAAAAAATTGAAGATAGTTTCAATTGAATTTGCTAAATTTTCATTCTTAAAATTAAAATTTGTAAAAAAATCCAAAAAAATCGAAGATTGTTTCAATTGAATTTGCTAAAATTTCGTTCATAAAAATTAAAATTTTTAAAAAATCCAAAAAATTCGAAGATAGTTTCAATTGAATTTGCTAAAATTTCGTTCATAAAAATTAAAATTTGTAAAAAAATCCAAAAAAATCGAAGATTGTTTCAATTGAATTTGCTAAAATTTCGTTCATAAAAATTAAAATTTTTAAAAAATCCAAAAAAATCGAAGATAGTTTCAATTGAATTTGCTAAAATTTCGTTCATAAAAATTAAAATTTGTAAAAAATCCAAAAAAATCGAAGATAGTTTCAATTAAATTTGCTAAAATTTCGTTCATAAAAATTAAAATATTTAAAAAATCCAAAAAATTCGAAGATAGTTTCAATTGAATTTGCTAACATTTCGTTCATAAAAATTAAAATTTGTAAAAAAATCCAAAAAAATCGAAGATAATTTCAATTAAATTTGCTAAAATTTCGTTCATAAAAATTAAAATTTGTAAAAAATCCAAAAAAATCGAAGATAGTTTCAGTTAAATTTGCTAAAATTTCGTTCATAAAAATTAAAATTTTTTAAAAAATATACAAAAATCGAAGATACTTTCAATTGAATTTGCTAAAATTTCGATCATAAAAATTAAAATTTGTAAAAAATCCAAAAAAATCGAAGATGGTTCCGATTAAATTTGCTAAAATTTCGTTCATAAAAATTAAAATTTGTAAAAAAATCCAAAAAAATCGAAGATAGTTTCAATTAAATTTGCTAAAATTTCGTTCATAAAAATTAAAATTTGTAAAAAAATCAAAAAAATTCGAAGATAGTTTCAATTAAATTTGCTAAAATTTCGTTCATAAAAATTAAAATTTTTGAAAAAATTCAAAAAAATCGAAGATAGTTTCAATTGAATTTGCTAAAATTTCGTTCATAAAAATTAAAATTTGTAAAAAAATCCACAAAAATTAAAGATAGTTTCAATTGAATTTGCTAAAATTTCGATCATAAAAATTAAAATTTGTAAATAATCTAAAAAAATCGAAGATAGTTCCGATTTAATTTGCTAAAATTTCGTTCATAAAAATTAAAATTTGTAAAAAATTTCAAAAAAATCGGAGATAGTTTCAATTAAATTTGCTAAAATTTCGTTCATAAAAATTAAAATATTTAAAAAAATCCAAAAAAATCGAGGATAGTTTCAATTAAATTTGCTAAAATTTCGATCATAAAAATTAAAATTTGTAAAAAAATCCAAAAAAATCGAAGATAGTTTCAATTAAATTTGCTAAAATTTCGTTCATAAAAATTAAAATTTTTGAAAAAATCCAAAAAAATCGAAGATAGTTTCAATTGAATTTGCTAAAATTTCGATCATAAAAATTAAAATTTGTAAAAAATCTAAAAAAATCGAAGATAGTTCCGATTTAATTTGCTAAAATTTCGTTCATAAAAATTAAAATTTGTAAAAAATTTCAAAAAAATCGGAGATAGTTTCAATTAAATTTGCTAAAATTTCGTTCATAAAAATTAAAATATTTAAAAAAATCCAAAAAAATCGAGGATAGTTTCAATTAAATTTGCTAAAATTTCGTGCATAAAAAATGAAATTTTAAAAAAAATCTAAAAAATTGAAGATAGTTTCAATTGAATTTGCTAAAATTTCGTTCATAAAAATTAAAATTTGTAAAAAAATCCACAAAAATTAAAGATAGTTTCAATTGAATTTGCTAAAATTTCGATCATAAAAATTAAAATTTGTAAAAAATCTAAAAAAATCGAAGATAGTTCCGATTTAATTTGCTAAAATTTCGTTCATAAAAATTAAAATTTGTAAAAAATTTCAAAAAATCGGAGATAGTTTCAATTAAATTTGCTAAAATTTCGTTCATAAAAATTAAAATATTTAAAAAAATCCAAAAAAATCGAGGATAGTTTCAATTAAATTTGCTAAAATTTCGTGCATAAAAAATGAAATTTTAAAAAAAATCTAAAAAATTGAAGATAGTTTCAATTGAATTTGCTAAAATTTCATTCTTAAAATTAAAATTTGTAAAAAAATCCAAAAAAATCTAAGATTGTTTCAATTGAATTTGCTAAAATTTCGTTCATAAAAATTAAAATTTTTAAAAAATCCAAAAAATTCGAAGATAGTTTCAATTGAATTTGCTAAAATTTCGTTCATAAAAATTAAAATTTGTAAAAAAATCCAAAAAAATCGAAGATTGTTTCAATTGAATTTGCTAAAATTTCGTTCATAAAAATTAAAATTTTTAAAAAATCCAAAAAAATCGAAGATAGTTTCAATTGAATTTGCTAAAATTTCGTTCATAAAAATTAAAATTTGTAAAAAATCCAAAAAAATCGAAGATAGTTTCAATTAAATTTGCTAAAATTTCGTTCATAAAAATTAAAATATTTAAAAAATCCAAAAAATTCGAAGATAGTTTCAATTGAATTTGCTAACATTTCGTTCATAAAAATTAAAATTTGTAAAAAAATCCAAAAAAATCGAAGATAGTTTCAATTAAATTTGCTAAAATTTCGTTCATAAAAATTAAAATTTGTAAAAAATCCAAAAAAATCGAAGATAGTTTCAGTTAAATTTGCTAAAATTTCGTTCATAAAAATTAAAATATTTAAAAAATCCAAAAAAATCGAAGATAGTTTCAATTGAATTTGCTAAAATTTCGTTCATAAAAATTAAAATTTGTAAAAAATCCAAAAAAATCGAAGATAGTTTCAATTAAATTTGCTAAAATTTCGTTCATAAAAATTAAAATATTTAAAAAATCCAAAAAATTCGAAGATAGTTTCAATTGAATTTGCTAACATTTCGTTCATAAAAATTAAAATTTGTAAAAAAATCCAAAAAAATCGAAGATAGTTTCAATTAAATTTGCTAAAATTTCGTTCATAAAAATTAAAATTTGTAAAAAATCCAAAAAAATCGAAGATAGTTTCAGTTAAATTTGCTAAAATTTCGTTCATAAAAATTAAAATTTTTTAAAAAATATACAAAAATCGAAGATACTTTCAATTGAATTTGCTAAAATTTCGTTCATAAAAATTAAAATTTGTAAAAAAATCAAAAAAATTCGAAGATAGTTTCAATTAAATTTGCTAAAATTTCGTTCATAAAAATTAAAATTTTTGAAAAAATTCAAAAAAATCGAAGATAGTTTCAATTGAATTTGCTAAAATTTCGTTCATAAAAATTAAAATTTGTAAAAAAATCCACAAAAATTAAAGATAGTTTCAATTGAATTTGCTAAAATTTCGATCATAAAAATTAAAATTTGTAAATAATCTAAAAAAATCGAAGATAGTTCCGATTTAATTTGCTAAAATTTCGTTCATAAAAATTAAAATTTGTAAAAAATTTCAAAAAAATCGGAGATAGTTTCAATTAAATTTGCTAAAATTTCGTTCATAAAAATTAAAATATTTAAAAAAATCCAAAAAAATCGAGGATAGTTTCAATTAAATTTGCTAAAATTTCGATCATAAAAATTAAAATTTGTAAAAAAATCCAAAAAAATCGAAGATAGTTTCAATTAAATTTGCTAAAATTTCGTTCATAAAAATTAAAATTTTTGAAAAAATCCAAAAAAATCGAAGATAGTTTCAATTGAATTTGCTAAAATTTCGATCATAAAAATTAAAATTTGTAAAAAATCTAAAAAAATCGAAGATAGTTCCGATTTAATTTGCTAAAATTTCGTTCATAAAAATTAAAATTTGTAAAAAATTTCAAAAAAATCGGAGATAGTTTCAATTAAATTTGCTAAAATTTCGTTCATAAAAATTAAAATATTTAAAAAAATCTAAAAAAATCGAGGATAGTTTCAATTAAATTTGCTAAAATTTCGTGCATAAAAAATGAAATTTTAAAAAAAATCTAAAAAATTGAAGATAGTTTCAATTGAATTTGCTAAAATTTCGTTCATAAAAATTAAAATTTGTAAAAAAATCCACAAAAATTAAAGATAGTTTCAATTGAATTTGCTAAAATTTCGATCATAAAAATTAAAATTTGTAAAAAATCTAAAAAAATCGAAGATAGTTCCGATTTAATTTGCTAAAATTTCGTTCATAAAAATTAAAATTTGTAAAAAATTTCAAAAAAATCGGAGATAGTTTCAATTAAATTTGCTAAAATTTCGTTCATAAAAATTAAAATATTTAAAAAAATCCAAAAAAATCGAGGATAGTTTCAATTAAATTTGCTAAAATTTCGTGCATAAAAAATGAAATTTTAAAAAAAATCTAAAAAATTGAAGATAGTTTCAATTGAATTTGCTAAAATTTCATTCTTAAAATTAAAATTTGTAAAAAAATCCAAAAAAATCTAAGATTGTTTCAATTGAATTTGCTAAAATTTCGTTCATAAAAATTAAAATTTTTAAAAAATCCAAAAAATTCGAAGATTGTTTCAATTGAATTTGCTAAAATTTCGTTCATAAAAATTAAAATTTTTAAAAAATCCAAAAAAATCGAAGATAGTTTCAATTGAATTTGCTAAAATTTCGTTCATAAAAATTAAAATTTGTAAAAAAATCCAAAAAAATCGAAGATAGTTTCAATTAAATTTGCTAAAATTTCGTTAAAAAAAATAAAATTTTTGAAAAAATCCAAAAAAATCGAAGATAGTTTCAATTGAATTTGCTAAAATTTCGTTCATAAAAATTAAAATTTGTAAAAAAATCCACAAAAATTAAAGATAGTTTCAATTGAATTTGCTAAAATTTCGATCATAAAAATTAAAATTTGTAAATAATCTAAAAAAATCGAAGATAGTTCCGATTTAATTTGCTAAAATTTCGTTCATAAAAATTAAAATTTGTAAAAAATTTCAAAAAAATCGGAGATAGTTTCAATTAAATTTGCTAAAATTTCGTTCATAAAAATTAAAATATTTAAAAAAATCCAAAAAAATCGAGGATAGTTTCAATTAAATTTGCTAAAATTTCGTGCATAAAAAATGAAATTTTAAAAAAAATCCAAAAAATTGAAGATAGTTTCAATTGAATTTGCTAAAATTTCGTTCTTAAAATTAAAATTTGTAAAAAAATCCAAAAAAATCGAAGATTGTTTCAATTGAATTTGCTAAAATTTCGTTCATAAAAATTAAAATTTTTAAAAAATCCAAAAAATTCGAAGATAGTGTATATTGAATTTGCTAAAATTTCGTTCATAAAAATTAAAATTTGTAAAAAAATCAAAAAAAATCGAAGATTGTTTCAATTGAATTTGCTAAAATTTCGTTCATAAAAATTAAAATTTTTAAAAAATCCAAAAAAATCGAAGTTAGTTTCAATTGAATTTGCTAAAATTTCGTTCATAAAAATTAAAATTTGTAAAAAATCCAAAAAAATCGAAGATAGTTTCAATTAAATTTGCTAAAATTTCGTTCATAAAAATTAAAATATTTAAAAAAATCCAAAAAAATCGAAGATAGTTTTAATTGAATTTGCTAACATTTCGTTCATAAAAATTAAAATTTGTAAAAAAATCCAAAAAAATCGAAGATAGTTTCAATTAAATTTGCTAAAATTTCGTTCATAAAAATTAAAATTTGTAAAAAATCCAAAAAAATCGAAGATAGTTTCAATTAAATTTGCTAAAATTTCGTTCATAAAAATTAAAATTTTTTAAAAAATATACAAAAATCGAAGATACTTTCAATTGAATTTGCTAAAATTTCGATCATAAAAATTAAAATTTGTAAAAAATCCAAAAAAATCGAAGATGGTTCCGATTAAATTTGCTAAAATTTCGTTCATAAAAATTAAAATTTGTAAAAAAATCCAAAAAAATCGAAGATAGTTTCAATTAAATTTGCTAAAATTTCGTTCATAAAAATTAAAATTTGTAAAAAAATCAAAAAAAATCGAAGATAGTTTCAATTAAATTTGCTAAAATTTCGTTCATAAAAATTAAAATTTTTGAAAAAATCCAAAAAAATCGAAGATAGTTTCAATTGAATTTGCTAAAATTTCGTTCATAAAAATTAAAATTTGTAAAAAAATCCAAAAAAATCGAAGATAGTTTCAATTAAATTTGCTAAAATTTCGTTCATAAAAATTAAAATTTGTAAAAAAATCCAAAAAAATCGAAGATAGTTTCAATTAAATTTGCTAAAATTTCGTTCATAAAAATGAAAATTTTTGAAAAAATCCAAAAAAATCGAAGATAGTTTCAATTGAATTTGCTAAAATTTCGATCATAAAAATTAAAATTTGTAAAAAAATCCAAAAAAATCGAAGATAGTTTCAATTAAATTTGCTAAAATTTCGTTCATAAAAATTAAAATTTTTGAAAAAATCCAAAAAAATCGAAGATAGTTTCAATTGAATTTGCTAAAATTTCGTTCATAAAAATTAAAATTTGTAAAAAAATCCACAAAAATTAAAGATAGTTTCAATTGAATTTGCTAAAATTTCGATCATAATAATTAAAATTTGTAAAAAATCTAAAAAAATCGAAGGTAGTTCCGATTTAATTTGCTAAAATTTCGTTCATAAAAATTAAAATTTGTAAAAAATTTCAAAAAAATCGGAGATAGTTTCAATTAAATTTGCTAAAATTTCGTTCATAAAAATTAAAATATTTAAAAAAATCGAGGATAGTTTCAATTAAATTTGCTAAAATTTCGTGCATAAAAAATGAAATTTTAAAAAAAATCCAAAAAATTGAAGATAGTTTCAATTGAATTTGCTAAAATTTCATTCTTAAAATTAAAATTTGTAAAAAAATCCAAAAAAATCGAAGATTGTTTCAATTGAATTTGCTAAAATTTCGTTCATAAAAATTAAAATTTTTAAAAAATCCAAAAAATTCGAAGATAGTTTCAATTGAATTTGCTACAATTTCGTTCATAAAAATTAAAATTTGTAAAAAAATCCAAAAAAATCGAAGATTGTTTCAATTGAATTTGCTAAAATTTCGTTCATAAAAATTAAAATTTTTAAAAAATCCAAAAAAATCGAAGATAGTTTCAATTGAATTTGCTAAAATTTCGTTCATAAAAATTAAAATTTGTAAAAAATCCAAAAAAATCGAAGATAGTTTCAATTAAATTTGCTAAAATTTCGTTCATAAAAATTAAAATATTTAAAAAATCCAAAAAATTCGAAGATAGTTTCAATTGAATTTGCTAAAATTTCGATCATAAAAATTAAAATTTGTAAAAAAATCCAAAAAAATCGAAGATAGTTTCAATTAAATTTGCTAAAATTTCGTTCATAAAAATTAAAATTTTTGAAAAAATCCAAAAAAATCGAAGATAGTTTCAATTGAATTTGCTAAAATTTCGTTCATAAAAATTAAAATTTGTAAAAAAATCCACAAAAATTAAAGATAGTTTCAATTGAATTTGCTAAAATTTCGATCATAAAAATTAAAATTTGTAAAAAATCTAAAAAAATCGAAGGTAGTTCCGATTTAATTTGCTAAAATTTCGTTCATAAAAATTAAAATTTGTAAAAAATTTCAAAAAAATCGGAGATAGTTTCAATTAAATTTGCTAAAATTTCGTTCATAAAAATTAAAATATTTAAAAAAATCGAGGATAGTTTCAATTAAATTTGCTAAAATTTCGTGCATAAAAAATGAAATTTTAAAAAAAATCCAAAAAATTGAAGATAGTTTCAATTGAATTTGCTAAAATTTCATTCTTAAAATTAAAATTTGTAAAAAAATCCAAAAAAATCGAAGATTGTTTCAATTGAATTTGCTAAAATTTCGTTCATAAAAATTAAAATTTTTAAAAAATCCAAAAAATTCGAAGATAGTTTCAATTGAATTTGCTACAATTTCGTTCATAAAAATTAAAATTTGTAAAAAAATCCAAAAAAATCGAAGATTGTTTCAATTGAATTTGCTAAAATTTCGTTCATAAAAATTAAAATTTTTAAAAAATCCAAAAAAATCGAAGATAGTTTCAATTGAATTTGCTAAAATTTCGTTCATAAAAATTAAAATTTGTAAAAAATCCAAAAAAATCGAAGATAGTTTCAATTAAATTTGCTAAAATTTCGTTCATAAAAATTAAAATATTTAAAAAATCCAAAAAATTCGAAGATAGTTTCAATTGAATTTGCTAACATTTCGTTCATAAAAATTAAAATTTGTAAAAAAATCCAAAAAAATCGAAGATAGTTTCAATTAAATTTGCTAAAATTTCGTTCATAAAAATTAAAATTTGTAAAAAATCCAAAAAAATCGAAGATAGTTTCAGTTAAATTTGCTAAAATTTCGTTCATAAAAATTAAAATTTTTTAAAAAATATACAAAAATCGAAGATACTTTCAATTGAATTTGCTAAAATTTCGATCATAAAAATTAAAATTTGTAAAAAATCCAAAAAAATCGAAGATTGTTCCGATTAAATTTGCTAAAATTTCGTTCATAAAA
This sequence comes from Andrena marginata, assembly GCA_963932335.1. Lineage (NCBI taxonomy): Eukaryota > Metazoa > Arthropoda > Insecta > Hymenoptera > Andrenidae > Andrena > Andrena marginata. Next base: position 18,321 of record CAWVQI010000059.1, read on the forward strand.
ATTAAAATTTGTAAAAAAATCCAAAAAAATCGAAGATAGTTTCAATTAAATTTGCTAAAATTTCGTTCATAAAAATTAAAATTTGTAAAAAAATCCAAAAAAATCGAAGATAGTTTCAATTAAATTTGCTAAAATTTCGTTCATAAAAATTAAAATTTTTGAAAAAATCCAAAAAAATCGAAGATAGTTTCAATTGAATTTGCTAAAATTTCGTTCATAAAAATTAAAATTTGTAAAAAAATCCAAAAAAATCGAAGATAGTATTAATTAAATTTGCTAAAATTTCGTTCATAAAAATTAAAATTGGTAAAAAAATCAAAAAAAATCGAAGATAGTTTCAATTAAATTTGTTAAAATTTCGTTCATAAAAATTAAAATTTGTAAAAAATCCAAAAAAATCGAAGATAGTTTCAATTAAATTTGCTAAAATTTCGTTCATAAAAATTAAAATTTTTTAAAAAATATACAAAAATCGAAGATAGTTTCAATTGAATTTGCTAAATTTTCGATCATAAAAATTAAAATTTGTAAAAAATCCAAAAAAATCGAAGATAGTTCCGATTAAATTTGCTAAAATTTCGTTCATAAAAATTAAAATTTGTAAAAAAATCGAAGATAGTTTCAATTGAATTTGCTAAAATTTCGTTCATAAAAATTAAAATTTGTAAAAAAATCCACAAAAATTAAAGATAGATTCAATTGAATTTGGTAAAATTTCGATCATAAAAATTAAAATTTGTAAAAAATCCAAAAAAATCGAAGATGGTTCCGATTAAATTTGCTAAAATTTCGTTCATAAAAATTAAAATTTTTGAAAAAATCCAAAAAAATCGAAGATAGTTTCAATTGAATTTGCTAAAATTTCGTTCATAAAAATTAAAATTTGTAAAAAAATCCACAAAAATTAAAGATAGTTTCAATTGAATTTGCTAAAATTTCGATCATAAAAATTAAAATTTGTAAATAATCTAAAAAAATCGAAGATAGTTCCGATTTAATTTGCTAAAATTTCGTTCATAAAAATTAAAATTTGTAAAAAATTTCAAAAAAATCGGAGATAGTTTCAATTAAATTTGCTAAAATTTCGTTCATAAAAATTAAAATATTTAAAAAAATCCAAAAAAATCGAGGATAGTTTCAATTAAATTTGCTAAAATTTCGTGCATAAAAAATGAAATTTTAAAAAAAATCTAAAAAATTGAAGATAGTTTCAATTGAATTTGCTAAAATTTCGTTCTTAAAATTAAAATTTGTAAAAAAATCGAAAAAAATCGAAGATTGTTTCAATTGAATTTGCTAAAATTTCGTTCATAAAAATTAAAATTTTTAAAAAATCCAAAAAATTCGAAGATAGTTTCAATTGAATTTGCTAAAATTTCGTTCATAAAAATTAAAATTTGTAAAAAAATCCAAAAAAATCTAAGATTGTTTCAATTGAATTTGCTAAAATTTCGTTCATAAAAATTAAAATTTTTAAAAAATCCAAAAAAGTCGAAGATAGTTTCAATTGAATTTGCTAAAATTTCGTTCATAAAAATTAAAATTTGTAAAAAAATCCACAAAAATTAAAGATAGATTCAATTGAATTTGCTAAAATTTCGATCATAAAAATTAAAATTTGTAAAAAATCCAAAAAAATCGAAGATGGTTCCGATTAAATTTGCTAAAATTTCGTTCATAAAAATTAAAATTTTTGAAAAAATCCAAAAAAATCGAAGATAGTTTCAATTGAATTTGCTAAAATTTCGTTCATAAAAATTAAAATTTGTAAAAAAATCCACAAAAATTAAAGATAGTTTCAATTGAATTTGCTAAAATTTCGATCATAAAAATTAAAATTTGTAAATAATCTAAAAAAATCGAAGATAGTTCCGATTTAATTTGCTAAAATTTCGTTCATAAAAATTAAAATTTGTAAAAAATTTCAAAAAAATCGGAGATAGTTTCAATTAAATTTGCTAAAATTTCGTTCATAAAAATTAAAATATTTAAAAAAATCCAAAAAAATCGAGGATAGTTTCAATTAAATTTGCTAAAATTTCGTGCATAAAAAATGAAATTTTAAAAAAAATCCAAAAAATTGAAGATAGTTTCAATTGAATTTGCTAAAATTTCGTTCTTAAAATTAAAATTTGTAAAAAAATCCAAAAAAATCGAAGATTGTTTCAATTGAATTTGCTAAAATTTCGTTCATAAAAATTAAAATTTTTAAAAAATCCAAAAAATTCGAAGATAGTTTCAATTGAATTTGCTAAAATTTCGTTCATAAAAATTAAAATTTGTAAAAAAATCCAAAAAAATCTAAGATTGTTTCAATTGAATTTGCTAAAATTTCGTTCATAAAAATTAAAATTTTTAAAAAATCCAAAAAAGTCGAAGATAGTTTCAATTGAATTTGCTAAAATTTCGTTCATAAAAATTAAAATTTGTAAAAAATCCAAAAAAATCGAAGATAGTTTCAATTAAATTTGCTAAAATTTCGTTCATAAAAATTAAAATATTTAAAAAATCCAAAAAATTCGAAGATAGTTTCAATTGAATTTGCTAAAATTTCGATCATAAAAATTAAAATTTGTAAAAAAATCCAAAAAAATCGAAGATAGTTTCAATTAAATTTGCTAAAATTTCGTTCATAAAAATTAAAATTTTTGAAAAAATCCAAAAAAATCGAAGATAGTTTCAATTGAATTTGCTAAAATTTCGTTCATAAAAATTAAAATTTGTAAAAAAATCCACAAAAATTAAAGATAGTTTCAATTGAATTTGCTAAAATTTCGATCATAAAAATTAAAATTTGTAAAAAATCTAAAAAAATCGAAGGTAGTTCCGATTTAATTTGCTAAAATTTCGTTCATAAAAATTAAAATTTGTAAAAAATTTCAAAAAAATCGGAGATAGTTTCAATTAAATTTGCTAAAATTTCGTTCATAAAAATTAAAATATTTAAAAAAATCGAGGATAGTTTCAATTAAATTTGCTAAAATTTCGTGCATAAAAAATGAAATTTAAAAAAAATCCAAAAAATTGAAGATAGTTTCAATTGAATTTGCTAAAATTTCATTCTTAAAATTAAAATTTGTAAAAAAATCCAAAAAAATCGAAGATTGTTTCAATTGAATTTGCTAAAATTTCGTTCATAAAAATTAAAATTTTTAAAAAATCCAAAAAATTCGAAGATAGTTTCAATTGAATTTGCTACAATTTCGTTCATAAAAATTAAAATTTGTAAAAAAATCCAAAAAAATCGAAGATTGTTTCAATTGAATTTGCTAAAATTTCGTTCATAAAAATTAAAATTTTTAAAAAATCCAAAAAAATCGAAGATAGTTTCAATTGAATTTGCTAAAATTTCGTTCATAAAAATTAAAATTTGTAAAAAATCCAAAAAAATCGAAGATAGTTTCAATTAAATTTGCTAAAATTTCGTTCATAAAAATTAAAATATTTAAAAATCCAAAAAATTCGAAGATAGTTTCAATTGAATTTGCTAACATTTCGTTCATAAAAATTAAAATTTGTAAAAAAATCCAAAAAAATCGAAGATAGTTTCAATTAAATTTGCTAAAATTTCGTTCATAAAAATTAAAATTTGTAAAAAATCCAAAAAAATCGAAGATAGTTTCAGTTAAATTTGCTAAAATTTCGTTCATAAAAATTAAAATTTTTTAAAAAATATACAAAAATCGAAGATACTTTCAATTGAATTTGCTAAAATTTCGATCATAAAAATTAAAATTTGTAAAAAATCCAAAAAAATCGAAGATTGTTCCGATTAAATTTGCTAAAATTTCGTTCATAAAAATTAAAATTTGTAAAAAAATCCAAAAAAATCGAAGATAGTTTCAATTAAATTTGCTAAAATTTCGTTCATAAAAATTAAAATTTGTAAAAAAATCCAAAAAAATCGAAGATAGTTTCAATTAAATTTGCTAAAATTTCGTTCATAAAAATTAAAATTTTTGAAAAAATCCAAAAAAATCGAAGATAGTTTCAATTGAATTTGCTAAAATTTCGTTCATAAAAATTAAAATTTGTAAAAAAATCCAAAAAAATCGAAGATAGTATTAATTAAATTTGCTAAAATTTCGTTCATAAAAATTAAAATTGGTAAAAAAATCAAAAAAAATCGAAGATAGTTTCAATTAAATTTGTTAAAATTTCGTTCATAAAAATTAAAATTTGTAAAAAATCCAAAAAAATCGAAGATAGTTTCAATTAAATTTGCTAAAATTTCGTTCATAAAAATTAAAATTTTTTAAAAAATATACAAAAATCGAAGATAGTTTCAATTGAATTTGCTAAATTTTCGATCATAAAAATTAAAATTTGTAAAAAATCCAAAAAAATCGAAGATAGTTCCGATTAAATTTGCTAAAATTTCGTTCATAAAAATTAAAATTTGTAAAAAAATCGAAGATAGTTTCAATTGAATTTGCTAAAATTTCGTTCATAAAAATTAAAATTTGTAAAAAAATCCACAAAAATTAAAGATAGATTCAATTGAATTTGGTAAAATTTCGATCATAAAAATTAAAATTTGTAAAAAATCCAAAAAAATCGAAGATGGTTCCGATTAAATTTGCTAAAATTTCGTTCATAAAAATTAAAATTTTTGAAAAAATCCAAAAAAATCGAAGATAGTTTCAATTGAATTTGCTAAAATTTCGTTCATAAAAATTAAAATTTGTAAAAAAATCCAAAAAAATCTAAGATTGTTTCAATTGAATTTGCTAAAATTTCGTTCATAAAAATTAAAATTTTTAAAAAATCCAAAAAAGTCGAAGATAGTTTCAATTGAATTTGCTAAAATTTCGTTCATAAAAATTAAAATTTGTAAAAAAATCCAAAAAAATCGAAGATAGTTTCAATTAAATTTGCTAAAATTTCGTTCATAAAAATTAAAATATTTAAAAAATCCAAAAAATTCGAAGATAGTTTCAATTGAATTTGCTAAAATTTCGATCATAAAAATTAAAATTTGTAAAAAAATCCAAAAAAATCGAAGATAGTTTCAATTAAATTTGCTAAAATTTCGTTCATAAAAATTAAAATTTTTGAAAAAATCCAAAAAAATCGAAGATAGTTTCAATTGAATTTGCTAAAATTTCGTTCATAAAAATTAAAATTTGTAAAAAAATCCACAAAAATTAAAGATAGTTTCAATTGAATTTGCTAAAATTTCGATCATAAAAATTAAAATTTGTAAAAAATCTAAAAAAATCGAAGGTAGTTCCGATTTAATTTGCTAAAATTTCGTTCATAAAAATTAAAATTTGTAAAAAATTTCAAAAAAATCGGAGATAGTTTCAATTAAATTTGCTAAAATTTCGTTCATAAAAATTAAAATATTTAAAAAAATCGAGGATAGTTTCAATTAAATTTGCTAAAATTTCGTGCATAAAAAATGAAATTTTAAAAAAAATCCAAAAAATTGAAGATAGTTTCAATTGAATTTGCTAAAATTTCATTCTTAAAATTAAAATTTGTAAAAAAATCCAAAAAAATCGAAGATTGTTTCAATTGAATTTGCTAAAATTTCGTTCATAAAAATTAAAATTTTTAAAAAATCCAAAAAATTCGAAGATAGTTTCAATTGAATTTGCTACAATTTCGTTCATAAAAATTAAAATTTGTAAAAAAATCCAAAAAAATCGAAGATTGTTTCAATTGAATTTGCTAAAATTTCGTTCATAAAAATTAAAATTTTTAAAAAATCCAAAAAAATCGAAGATAGTTTCAATTGAATTTGCTAAAATTTCGTTCATAAAAATTAAAATTTGTAAAAAATCCAAAAAAATCGAAGATAGTTTCAATTAAATTTGCTAAAATTTCGTTCATAAAAATTAAAATATTTAAAAAATCCAAAAAATTCGAAGATAGTTTCAATTGAATTTGCTAACATTTCGTTCATAAAAATTAAAATTTGTAAAAAAATCCAAAAAAATCGAAGATAGTTTCAATTAAATTTGCTAAAATTTCGTTCATAAAAATTAAAATTTGTAAAAAATCCAAAAAAATCGAAGATAGTTTCAGTTAAATTTGCTAAAATTTCGTTCATAAAAATTAAAATTTTTTAAAAAATATACAAAAATCGAAGATACTTTCAATTGAATTTGCTAAAATTTCGATCATAAAAATTAAAATTTGTAAAAAATCCAAAAAAATCGAAGATTGTTCCGATTAAATTTGCTAAAATTTCGTTCATAAAAATTAAAATTTGTAAAAAAATCCAAAAAAATCGAAGATAGTTTCAATTAAATTTGCTAAAATTTCGTTCATAAAAATTAAAATTTGTAAAAAAATCCAAAAAAATCGAAGATAGTTTCAATTAAATTTGCTAAAATTTCGTTCATAAAAATTAAAATTTTTGAAAAAATCCAAAAAAATCGAAGATAGTTTCAATTGAATTTGCTAAAATTTCGTTCATAAAAATTAAAATTTGTAAAAAAATCCAAAAAAATCGAAGATAGTATTAATTAAATTTGCTAAAATTTCGTTCATAAAAATTAAAATTGGTAAAAAAATCAAAAAAAATCGAAGATAGTTTCAATTAAATTTGTTAAAATTTCGTTCATAAAAATTAAAATTTGTAAAAAATCCAAAAAAATCGAAGATAGTTTCAATTAAATTTGCTAAAATTTCGTTCATAAAAATTAAAATTTTTTAAAAAATATACAAAAATCGAAGATAGTTTCAATTGAATTTGCTAAATTTTCGATCATAAAAATTAAAATTTGTAAAAAATCCAAAAAAATCGAAGATAGTTCCGATTAAATTTGCTAAAATTTCGTTCATAAAAATTAAAATTTGTAAAAAAATCGAAGATAGTTTCAATTGAATTTGCTAAAATTTCGTTCATAAAAATTAAAATTTGTAAAAAAATCCACAAAAATTAAAGATAGATTCAATTGAATTTGGTAAAATTTCGATCATAAAAATTAAAATTTGTAAAAAATCCAAAAAAATCGAAGATGGTTCCGATTAAATTTGCTAAAATTTCGTTCATAAAAATTAAAATTTTTGAAAAAATCCAAAAAAATCGAAGATAGTTTCAATTGAATTTGCTAAAATTTCGTTCATAAAAATTAAAATTTGTAAAAAAATCCACAAAAATTAAAGATAGTTTCAATTGAATTTGCTAAAATTTCGATCATAAAAATTAAAATTTGTAAATAATCTAAAAAAATCGAAGATAGTTCCGATTTAATTTGCTAAAATTTCGTTCATAAAAATTAAAATTTGTAAAAAATTTCAAAAAAATCGGAGATAGTTTCAATTAAATTTGCTAAAATTTCGTTCATAAAAATTAAAATATTTAAAAAAATCCAAAAAAATCGAGGATAGTTTCAATTAAATTTGCTAAAATTTCGTGCATAAAAAATGAAATTTTAAAAAAAATCTAAAAAATTGAAGATAGTTTCAATTGAATTTGCTAAAATTTCGTTCTTAAAATTAAAATTTGTAAAAAAATCGAAAAAAATCGAAGATTGTTTCAATTGAATTTGCTAAAATTTCGTTCATAAAAATTAAAATTTTTAAAAAATCCAAAAAATTCGAAGATAGTTTCAATTGAATTTGCTAAAATTTCGTTCATAAAAATTAAAATTTGTAAAAAAATCCAAAAAAATCTAAGATTGTTTCAATTGAATTTGCTAAAATTTCGTTCATAAAAATTAAAATTTTTAAAAAATCCAAAAAAGTCGAAGATAGTTTCAATTGAATTTGCTAAAATTTCGTTCATAAAAATTAAAATTTGTAAAAAAATCCACAAAAATTAAAGATAGATTCAATTGAATTTGCTAAAATTTCGATCATAAAAATTAAAATTTGTAAAAAATCCAAAAAAATCGAAGATGGTTCCGATTAAATTTGCTAAAATTTCGTTCATAAAAATTAAAATTTTTGAAAAAATCCAAAAAAATCGAAGATAGTTTCAATTGAATTTGCTAAAATTTCGTTCATAAAAATTAAAATTTGTAAAAAAATCCACAAAAATTAAAGATAGTTTCAATTGAATTTGCTAAAATTTCGATCATAAAAATTAAAATTTGTAAATAATCTAAAAAAATCGAAGATAGTTCCGATTTAATTTGCTAAAATTTCGTTCATAAAAATTAAAATTTGTAAAAAATTTCAAAAAAATCGGAGATAGTTTCAATTAAATTTGCTAAAATTTCGTTCATAAAAATTAAAATATTTAAAAAAATCCAAAAAAATCGAGGATAGTTTCAATTAAATTTGCTAAAATTTCGTGCATAAAAAATGAAATTTTAAAAAAAATCCAAAAAATTGAAGATAGTTTCAATTGAATTTGCTAAAATTTCGTTCTTAAAATTAAAATTTGTAAAAAAATCCAAAAAAATCGAAGATTGTTTCAATTGAATTTGCTAAAATTTCGTTCATAAAAATTAAAATTTTTAAAAAATCCAAAAAATTCGAAGATAGTTTCAATTGAATTTGCTAAAATTTCGTTCATAAAAATTAAAATTTGTAAAAAAATCCAAAAAAATCTAAGATTGTTTCAATTGAATTTGCTAAAATTTCGTTCATAAAAATTAAAATTTTTAAAAAATCCAAAAAAGTCGAAGATAGTTTCAATTGAATTTGCTAAAATTTCGTTCATAAAAATTAAAATTTGTAAATAATCCAAAAAAATCGAAGATAGTTTCAATTAAATTTGCTAAAATTTCGTTCATAAAAATTAAAATATTTAAAAAAATCAAAAAAAATCGAAGATAGTTTTAATTGAATTTGCTAACATTTCGTTCATAAAAATTAAAATTTGTAAAAAAATCCAAAAAAATCGAAGATAGTTTCAATTAAATTTGCTAAAATTTCGTTCATAAAAATTAAAATTTGTAAAAAATCCAAAAAAATCGAAGATAGTTTCAATTAAATTTGCTAAAATTTCGTTCATAAAAATTAAAATTTTTTAAAAAATATACAAAAATCGAAGATACTTTCAATTGAATTTGCTAAAATTTCGATCATAAAAATTAAAATTTGTAAAAAATCCAAAAAAATCGAAGATGGTTCCGATTAAATTTGCTAAAATTTCGTTCATAAAAATTAAAATTTGTAAAAAAATCCAAAAAAATCGAAGATAGTTTCAATTAAATTTGCTAAAATTTCGTTCATAAAAATTAAAATTTGTAAAAAAATCCAAAAAAATCGAAGATAGTTTCAATTAAATTTGCTAAAATTTCGTTCATAAAAATTAAAATTTTTGAAAAAATCCAAAAAAATCGAAGATAGTTTCAATTGAATTTGCTAAAATTTCGTTCATAAAAATTAAAATTTGTAAAAAAATCCAAAAAAATCGAAGATAGTTTCAATTAAATTTGCTAAAATTTCGTTCATAAAAATTAAAATTTGTAAAAAAATCCAAAAAAATCGAAGATAGTTTCAATTAAATTTGCTAAAATTTCGTTCATAAAAATTAAAATTTTTGAAAAAATCCAAAAAAATCGAAGATAGTTTCAATTGAATTTGCTAAAATTTCGATCATAAAAATTAAAATTTGTAAAAAAATCCAAAAAAATCGAAGATAGTTTCAATTAAATTTGCTAAAATTTCGTTCATAAAAATTAAAATTTTTGAAAAAATCCAAAAAAATCGAAGATAGTTTCAATTGAATTTGCTAAAATTTCGTTCATAAAAATTAAAATTTGTAAAAAAATCCACAAAAATTAAAGATAGTTTCAATTGAATTTGCTAAAATTTCGATCATAAAAATTAAAATTTGTAAAAAATCTAAAAAAATCGAAGATAGTTCCGATTTAATTTGCTAAAATTTCGTTCATAAAAATTAAAATTTGTAAAAAATTTCAAAAAAATCGGAGATAGTTTCAATTAAATTTGCTAAAATTTCGTTCATAAAAATTAAAATATTTAAAAAAATCCAAAAAAATCGAGGATAGTTTCAATTAAATTTGCTAAAATTTCGTGCATAAAAAATGAAATTTTAAAAAAAATCCAAAAAATTGAAGATAGTTTCAATTGAATTTGCTAAAATTTCGTTCTTAAAATTAAAATTTGTAAAAAAATCCAAAAAAATCGAAGATTGTTTCAATTGAATTTGCTAAAATTTCGTTCATAAAAATTAAAATTTTTAAAAAATCCAAAAAATTCGAAGATAGTTTCAATTGAATTTGCTAACATTTCGTTCATAAAAATTAAAATTTGTAAAAAAATCCAAAAAAATCGAAGATAGTTTCAATTAAATTTGCTAAAATTTCGTTCATAAAAATTAAAATTTGTAAAAAATCCAAAAAAATCGAAGATAGTTTCAATTAAATTTGCTAAAATTTCGTTCATAAAAATTAAAATTTTTTAAAAAATATACAAAAATCGAAGATACTTTCAATTGAATTTGCTAAAATTTCGATCATAAAAATTAAAATTTGTAAAAAATCCAAAAAAATCGAAGATGGTTCCGATTAAATTTGCGAAAATTTCGTTCATAAAAATTAAAATTTGTAAAAAAATCGAAGATAGTTTCAATTAAATTTGCTAAAATTTCGTTCATAAAAATTAAAATTTGTAAAAAAATCCAAAAAAATCGAAGATAGTTTCAATTAAATTTGCTAAAATTTCGTTCATAAAAATTAAAATTTTTGAAAAAATCCAAAAAAATCGAAGATAGTTTCAATTGAATTTGCTAAAATTTCGTTCATAAAAATTAAAATTTGTAAAAAAATCCAAAAAAATCGAAGATAGTTTCAATTAAATTTGCTAAAATTTCGTTCATTAAAATTAAAATTTGTAAAAAAATCCAAAAAAATCGAAGATAGTTTCAATTAAATTTGCTAAAATTTCGTTCATAAAAATTAAAATTTTTGAAAAAATCCAAAAAAATCGAAGATAGTTTCAATTGAATTTGCTAAAATTTCGATCATAAAAATTAAAATTTGTAAAAAAATCCAAAAAAATCGAAGATAGTTTCAATTAAATTTGCTAAAATTTCGTTCATAAAAATTAAAATTTTTGAAAAAATCCAAAAAAATCGAAGATAGTTTCAATTGAATTTGCTAAAATTTCGTTCATAAAAATTAAAATTTGTAAAAAAATCCACAAAAATTAAAGATAGTTTCAATTGAATTTGCTAAAATTTCGATCATAAAAATTAAAATTTGTAAAAAATCTAAAAAAATCGAAGATAGTTCCGATTTAATTTGCTAAAATTTCGTTCATAAAAATTAAAATTTGTAAAAAATTTCAAAAAAATCGGAGATAGTTTCAATTAAATTTGCTAAAATTTCGTTCATAAAAATTAAAATATTTAAAAAAATCCAAAAAAATCGAGGATAGTTTCAATTAAATTTGCTAAAATTTCGTGCATAAAAAATGAAATTTTAAAAAAAATCCAAAAAATTGAAGATAGTTTCAATTGAATTTGCTAAAATTTCGTTCTTAAAATTAAAATTTGTAAAAAAATCCAAAAAAATCGAAGATTGTTTCAATTGAATTTGCTAAAATTTCGTTCATAAAAATTAAAATTTTTAAAAAATCCAAAAAATTCGAAGATAGTTTCAATTGAATTTGCTAAAATTTCGTTCATAAAAATTAAAATTTGTAAAAAAATCCAAAAAAATCGAAGATTGTTTCAATTGAATTTGCTAAAATTTCGTTCATAAAAATTAAAATTTTTAAAAAATCCAAAAAAATCGAAGATAGTTTCAATTGAATTTGCTAAAATTTCGTTCATAAAAATTAAAATTTGTAAAAAATCCAAAAAAATCGAAGATAGTTTCAATTAAATTTGCTAAAATTTCGTTCATAAAAATTAAAATATTTAAAAAAATCCAAAAAAATCGAAGATAGTTTTAATTGAATTTGCTAACATTTCGTTCATAAAAATTAAAATTTGTAAAAAAATCCAAAAAAATCGAAGATAGTTTCAATTAAATTTGCTAAAATTTCGTTCATAAAAATTAAAATTTGTAAAAAAATCCAAAAAAATCTAAGATTGTTTCAATTGAATTTGCTAAAATTTCGTTCATAAAAATTAAAATTTTTAAAAAATCCAAAAAAGTCGAAGATAGTTTCAATTGAATTTGCTAAAATTTCGTTCATAAAAATTAAAATTTGTAAAAAATCCAAAAAAATCGAAGATAGTTTCAATTAAATTTGCTAAAATTTCGTTCATAAAAATTAAAATTTGTAAAAAATCCAAAAAAATCGAAGATAGTTTCAATTAAATTTGCTAAAATTTCGTTCATAAAAATTAAAATTTTTTAAAAAATATACAAAAATCGAAGATACTTTCAATTGAATTTGCTAAAATTTCGATCATAAAAATTAAAATTTGTAAAAAATCCAAAAAAATCGAAGATGGTTCCGATTAAATTTGCTAAAATTTCGTTCATAAAAATTAAAATTTGTAAAAAAATCCAAAAAAATCGAAGATAGTTTCAATTAAATTTGCTAAAATTACGTTCATAAAAATTAAAATTTGTAAAAAAATCCAAAAAAATCGAAGATAGTTTCAATTAAATTTGCTAAAATTTCGTTCATAAAAATTAAAATTTTTGAAAAAATCCAAAAAAATCGAAGATAGTTTCAATTGAATTTGCTAAAATTTCGTTCATAAAAATTAAAATTTGTAAAAAAATCCAAAAAAATCGAAGATAGTTTCAATTAAATTTGCTAAAATTTCGTTCATAAAAATTAAAATTTGTAAAAAAATCCAAAAAAATCGAAGATAGTTTCAATTAAATTTGCTAAAATTTCGTTCATAAAAATGAAAATTTTTGAAAAAATCCAAAAAAATCGAAGATAGTTTCAATTGAATTTGCTAAAATTTCGATCATAAAAATTAAAATTTGTAAAAAAATCCAAAAAAATCGAAGATAGTTTCAATTAAATTTGCTAAAATTTCGTTCATAAAAATTAAAATTTTTGAAAAAATCCAAAAAAATCGAAGATAGTTTCAATTGAATTTGCTAAAATTTCGTTCATAAAAATTAAAATTTGTAAAAAAATCCACAAAAATTAAAGATAGTTTCAATTGAATTTGCTAAAATTTCGATCATAAAAATTAAAATTTGTAAAAAATCTAAAAAAATCGAAGGTAGTTCCGATTTAATTTGCTAAAATTTCGTTCATAAAAATTAAAATTTGTAAAAAATTTCAAAAAAATCGGAGATAGTTTCAATTAAATTTGCTAAAATTTCGTTCATAAAAATTAAAATATTTAAAAAAATCCAAAAAAATCGAGGATAGTTTCAATTAAATTTGCTAAAATTTCGTGCATAAAAAATGAAATTTTAAAAAAAATCCAAAAAATTGAAGATAGTTTCAATTGAATTTGCTAAAATTTCATTCTTAAAATTAAAATTTGTAAAAAAATCCAAAAAAATCGAAGATTGTTTCAATTGAATTTGCTAAAATTTCGTTCATAAAAATTAAAATTTTTAAAAAATCCAAAAAATTCGAAGATAGTTTCAATTGAATTTGCTAAAATTTCGTTCATAAAAATTAAAATTTGTAAAAAAATCCAAAAAAATCGAAGATTGTTTCAATTGAATTTGCTAAAATTTCGTTCATAAAAATTAAAATTTTTAAAAAATCCAAAAAAATCGAAGATAGTTTCAATTGAATTTGCTAAAATTTCGTTCATAAAAATTAAAATTTGTAAAAAATCCAAAAAAATCGAAGATAGTTTCAATTAAATTTGCTAAAATTTCGTTCATAAAAATTAAAATATTTAAAAAATCCAAAAAATTCGAAGATAGTTTCAATTGAATTTGCTAACATTTCGTTCATAAAAATTAAAATTTGTAAAAAAATCCAAAAAAATCGAAGATAGTTTCAATTAAATTTGCTAAAATTTCGTTCATAAAAATTAAAATTTGTAAAAAATCCAAAAAAATCGAAGATAGTTTCAGTTAAATTTGCTAAAATTTCGTTCATAAAAATTAAAATTTTTTAAAAAATATACAAAAATCGAAGATACTTTCAATTGAATTTGCTAAAATTTCGATCATAAAAATTAAAATTTGTAAAAAATCCAAAAAAATCGAAGATGGTTCCGATTAAATTTGCTAAAATTTCGTTCATAAAAATTAAAATTTGTAAAAAAATCCAAAAAAATCGAAGATAGTTTCAATTAAATTTGCTAAAATTTCGTTCATAAAAATTAAAATTTGTAAAAAAATCCAAAAAAATCGAAGATAGTTTCAATTAAATTTGCTAAAATTTCGTTCATAAAAATTAAAATTTTTGAAAAAATCCAAAAAAATCGAAGATAGTTTCAATTGAATTTGCTAAAATTTCGTTCATAAAAATTAAAATTTGTAAAAAAATCCAAAAAAATCGAAGATAGTATTAATTAAATTTGCTAAAATTTCGTTCATAAAAATTAAAATTGGTAAAAAAATAAAAAAAAATCGAAGATAGTTTCAATTAAATTTGTTAAAATTTCGTTCATAAAAATTAAAATTTGTAAAAAATCCAAAAAAATCGAAGATAGTTTCAATTAAATTTGCTAAAATTTCGTTCATAAAAATTAAAATTTTTTAAAAAATATACAAAAATCGAAGATAGTTTCAATTGAATTTGCTAAATTTTCGATCATAAAAATTAAAATTTGTAAAAAATCAAAAAAAATCGAAGATAGTTCCGATTAAATTTGCTAAAATTTCGTTCATAAAAATTAAAATTTGTAAAAAAATCCAAAAAAATCGAAGATAGTTTCAATTGAATTTGCTAAAATTTCGTTCATAAAAATTAAAATTTGTAAAAAAATCCACAAAAATTAAAGATAGATTCAATTGAATTTGCTAAAATTTCGATCATAAAAATTAAAATTTGTAAAAAATCCAAAAAAATCGAAGATGGTTCCGATTAAATTTGCTAAAATTTCGTTCATAAAAATTAAAATTTTTGAAAAAATCCAAAAAAATCGAAGATAGTTTCAATTGAATTTGCTAAAATTTCGTTCATAAAAATTAAAATTTGTAAAAAAATCCACAAAAATTAAAGATAGTTTCAATTGAATTTGCTAAAATTTCGATCATAAAAATTAAAATTTGTAAATAATCTAAAAAAATCGAAGATAGTTCCGATTTAATTTGCTAAAATTTCGTTCATAAAAATTAAAATTTGTAAAAAATTTCAAAAAAATCGGAGATAGTTTCAATTAAATTTGCTAAAATTTCGTTCATAAAAATTAAAATATTTAAAAAAATCCAAAAAAATCGAGGATAGTTTCAATTAAATTTGCTAAAATTTCGTGCATAAAAAATGAAATTTTAAAAAAAATCCAAAAAATTGAAGATAGTTTCAATTGAATTTGCTAAAATTTCGTTCTTAAAATTAAAATTTGTAAAAAAATCCAAAAAAATCGAAGATTGTTTCAATTGAATTTGCTAAAATTTCGTTCATAAAAATTAAAATTTTTAAAAAATCCAAAAAATTCGAAGATAGTTTCAATTGAATTTGCTAAAATTTCGTTCATAAAAATTAAAATTTGTAAAAAAATCCAAAAAAATCTAAGATTGTTTCAATTGAATTTGCTAAAATTTCGTTCATAAAAATTAAAATTTTTAAAAAATCCAAAAAAGTCGAAGATAGTTTCAATTGAATTTGCTAAAATTTCGTTCATAAAAATTAAAATTTGTAAAAAAATCCACAAAAATTAAAGATAGATTCAATTGAATTTGCTAAAATTTCGATCATAAAAATTAAAATTTGTAAAAAATCCAAAAAAATCGAAGATGGTTCCGATTAAATTTGCTAAAATTTCGTTCATAAAAATTAAAATTTTTGAAAAAATCCAAAAAAATCGAAGATAGTTTCAATTGAATTTGCTAAAATTTCGTTCATAAAAATTAAAATTTGTAAAAAAATCCACAAAAATTAAAGATAGTTTCAATTGAATTTGCTAAAATTTCGATCATAAAAATTAAAATTTGTAAATAATCTAAAAAAATCGAAGATAGTTCCGATTTAATTTGCTCAAATTTCGTTCATAAAAATTAAAATTTGTAAAAAATTTCAAAAAAATCGGAGATAGTTTCAATTAAATTTGCTAAAATTTCGTTCATAAAAATTAAAATATTTAAAAAAATCCAAAAAAATCGAGGATAGTTTCAATTAAATTTGCTAAAATTTCGTGCATAAAAAATGAAATTTTAAAAAAATCCAAAAAATTGAAGATAGTTTCAATTGAATTTGCTAAAATTTCGTTCTTAAAATTAAAATTTGTAAAAAAATCCAAAAAAATCGAAGATTGTTTCAATTGAATTTGCTAAAATTTCGTTTCTTAAAAATTAAAATTTTTAAAAAATCCAAAAAATTCGAAGATAGTTTCAATTGAATTTGCTAAAATTTCGTTCATAAAAATTAAAATTTGTAAAAAAATCAAAAAAAATCTAAGATTGTTTCAATTGAATTTGCTAAAATTTCGTTCATAAAAATTAAAATTTTTAAAAAATCCAAAAAAGTCGAAGATAGTTTCAATTGAATTTGCTAAAATTTCGTTCATAAAAATTAAAATTTGTAAAAAATCCAAAAAAATCGAAGATAGTTTCAATTGAATTTGCTAAAATTTCGTTCATAAAAATTAAAATTTGTAAAAAAATCCAAAAAAATCTAAGATTGTTTCAATTGAATTTGCTAAAATTTCGTTCATAAAAATTAAAATTTTAAAAAATCCAAAAAAGTCGAAGATAGTTTCAATTGAATTTGCTAAAATTTCGTTCATAAAAATTAAAATTTGTAAAAAATCCAAAAAAATCGAAGATTGTTTCAATTGAATTTGCTAAAATTTCGTTCATAAAAATTAAAATTTTTAAAAAATCCAAAAAATTCGAAGATAGTTTCAATTGAATTTGCTAAAATTTCGTTCATAAAAATTAAAATTTGTAAAAAAATCCAAAAAAATCTAAGATTGTTTCAATTGAATTTGCTAAAATTTCGTTAATAAAAATTAAAATTTGTAAAAAAATCCAAAAAAATCGAAGATAGTTTCAATTAAATTTGCTAAAATTTCGTTCATAAAAATTAAAATTTTTGAAAAAATCCAAAAAAATCGAAGATTGTTTCAATTGAATTTGCTAAAATTTCGTTCATAAAAATTAAAATTTTTAAAAAATCCAAAAAAATCGAAGATAGTTTCAATTAAATTTGCTAAAATTTCGTTCATAAAAATTAAAATTTTTGAAAAAATCCAAAAAAATCGAAGATAGTTTCAATTGAATTTGCTAAAATTTCGTTCATAAAAATTAAAATTTGTAAAAAAATCCAAAAAATTCGAAGATAGTTTCAATTAAATTTGCTAAAATTTCGTTCATAAAAATTAAAATTTGTAAAAAAATCAAAAAAAATCGAAGATAGTTTCAATTAAATTTGTTAAAATTTCGTTCATAAAAATTAAAATTTGTAAAAAATCCAAAAAAATCGAAGATAGTTTCAATTAAATTTGCTAAAATTTCGTTCATAAAAATTAAAATTTTTTAAAAAATATACAAAAATCGAAGATAGTTTCAATTGAAATTGCTAAAATTTCGATCATAAAAATTAAAATTTGTAGAAAATCCAAAAAAATCGAAGATAGTTACGATTAAATTTGCTAAAATTTCGTTAATAAAAATTAAAATTTGTAAAAAAATCCAAAAAAATCGAAGATAGTTTCAATTAAATTTGCTAAGATTTCGTTCATAAAAATTAAAATTTTTGAAAAAATCCAAAAAAATCGAAGATTGTTTCAATTGAATTTGCTAAAATTTCGTTCATAAAAATTAAAATTTTTGAAAAAATCCAAAAAAATCGAAGATTGTTTCAATTGAATTTGCTAAAATTTCGTTCATAAAAATTAAAATTTTTATAAAATCCACAAAAATTAAAGATAGTTTCAATTGAATTTGCTAAAATTTCGTTCATAAAAATTAAAATTTGTAAAAGAATCCAAAAAAATCGAAGATAGTTTCAATTGAATTTGCTAAATTTTCGATCATAAAATTAAAATTTGTAAAAAAATCCACAAAAATTAAAGATAGTCTCAATTAAATTTGCTAAAATTTCGTTCATAAAAATTAAAATTTGTAAAAAATCCAAAAAAATCGAAGATAGTTTCAATTAAATTTGCTAAAATTTCGTTCATAAAAATTAAAATTTTTTAAAAAATATACAAAAATCGAAGATAGTTTCAATTGAATTTGCTAAATTTTCGATCATAAAAATTAAAATTTGTAAAAAATCCAAAAAAATCGAAGATAGTTACGATTAAATTTGCTAAAATTTCGTTAATAAAAATTAAAATTTGTAAAAAAATCCAAAAAAATCGAAGATAGTTTCAATTAAATTTGCTAAAATTTCGTTCATAAAAATTAAAATTTGTAAAACAATCCAAAAAAATCGAAGATAGTTTCAATTAAATTTGCTAAAATTTCGTTCATAAAAATTAAAATTTTTGAAAAAATCCAAAAAAATCGAAGATAGTTTCAATTAAATTTGCTAAAATTTCGTTCATAAAAATTAAAATTTTTGAAAAAATCCAAAAAAATCGAAGATAGTTTCAATTGAATTTGCTAAAATTTCGTTCATAAAAATTAAAATTTGTAAAAAAATCCAAAAAATTCGAAGATAGTTTCAATTAAATTTGCTAAAATTTCGTTCATAAAAATTAAAATTTGTAAAAAAATCAAAAAAAATCGAAGATAGTTTCAATTAAATTTGTTAAAATTTCGTTCATAAAAATTAAAATTTGTAAAAAATCCAAAAAAATCGAAGATAGTTTCAATTAAATTTGCTAAAATTTCGTTCATAAAAATTAAAATTTTTTAAAAAATATACAAAAATCGAAGATAGTTTCAATTGAATTTGCTAAAATTTCGATCATAAAAATTAAAATTTGTAGAAAATCCAAAAAAATCGAAGATGGTTCCGATTAAATTTGCTAAAATTTCGTTCATAAAAATTAAAATTTGTAAAAAAATCCAAAAAAATCGAAGATAGTTTCAATTAAATTTGCTAAAATTTCGTTCATAAAAATTAAAATTTGTAAAACAATCCAAAAAAATCGAAGATAGTTTCAATTAAATTTGCTAAAATTACGTTCATAAAAATTAAAATTTTTGAAAAAATCCAAAAAAATCGAAGATAGTTTTAATTGAATTTGCTAACATTTCGTTCATAAAAATTAAAATTTGTAAAAAAATCAAAAAAATTCGAAGATAGTTTCAATTAAATTTGCTAAAATTTCGTTCATAAAAATTAAAATTTTTGAAAAAATTCAAAAAAATCGAAGATAGTTTCAATTGAATTTGCTAAAATTTCGTTCATAAAAATTAAAATTTGTAAAAAAATCCACAAAAATTAAAGATAGTTTCAATTGAATTTGCTAAAATTTCGATCATAAAAATTAAAATTTGTAAATAATCTAAAAAAATCGAAGATAGTTCCGATTTAATTTGCTAAAATTTCGTTCATAAAAATTAAAATTTGTAAAAAATTTCAAAAAAATCGGAGATAGTTTCAATTAAATTTGCTAAAATTTCGTTCATAAAAATTAAAATATTTAAAAAAATCCAAAAAAATCGAGGATAGTTTCAATTAAATTTGCTAAAATTTCGATCATAAAAATTAAAATTTGTAAAAAAATCCAAAAAAATCGAAGATAGTTTCAATTAAATTTGCTAAAATTTCGTTCATAAAAATTAAAATTTTTGAAAAAATCCAAAAAAATCGAAGATAGTTTCAATTGAATTTGCTAAAATTTCGATCATAAAAATTAAAATTTGTAAAAAATCTAAAAAAATCGAAGATAGTTCCGATTTAATTTGCTAAAATTTCGTTCATAAAAATTAAAATTTGTAAAAAAATCAAAAAAAATCGAAGATAGTTTCAATTAAATTTGTTAAAATTTCGTTCATAAAAATTAAAATTTGTAAAAAATCCAAAAAAATCGAAGATAGTTTCAATTAAATTTGCTAAAATTTCGTTCATAAAAATTAAAATATTTAAAAAAATCCAAAAAAATCGAGGATAGTTTCAATTAAATTTGCTAAAATTTCGTGCATAAAAAATGAAATTTTAAAAAAAATCCAAAAAATTGAAGATAGTTTCAATTGAATTTGCTAAAATTTCGTTCTTAAAATTAAAATTTGTAAAAAAATCCAAAAAAATCGAAGATTGTTTCAATTGAATTTGCTAAAATTTCGTTCATAAAAATTAAAATTTTTAAAAAATCCAAAAAATTCGAAGATAGTTTCAATTGAATTTGCTAAAATTTCGTTCATAAAAATTAAAATTTGTAAAAAATCCAAAAAAATCGAAGATAGTTTCAATTGAATTTGCTAAAATTTCGTTCATAAAAATTAAAATTTGTAAAAAATCCAAAAAAATCGAAGATAGTTTCAATTAAATTTGCTAAAATTTCGTTCATAAAAATTAAAATATTTAAAAAAATCCAAAAAAATCGAAGATAGTTTTAATTGAATTTGCTAACATTTCGTTCATAAAAATTAAAATTTGTAAAAAAATCCAAAAAAATCGAAGATAGTTTCAATTAAATTTGCTAAAATTTCGTTCATAAAAATTAAAATTTGTAAAAAATCCAAAAAAATCGAAGATAGTTTCAATTAAATTTGCTAAAATTTCGTTCATAAAAATTAAAATTTTTGAAAAAATTCAAAAAAATCGAAGATAGTTTCAATTGAATTTGCTAAAATTTCGTTCATAAAAATTAAAATTTGTAAAAAAATCCACAAAAATTAAAGATAGTTTCAATTGAATTTGCTAAAATTTCGATCATAAAAATTAAAATTTGTAAATAATCTAAAAAAATCGAAGATAGTTCCGATTTAATTTGCTAAAATTTCGTTCATAAAAATTAAAATTTGTAAAAAATTTCAAAAAAATCGGAGATAGTTTCAATTAAATTTGCTAAAATTTCGTTCATAAAAATTAAAATATTTAAAAAAATCCAAAAAAATCGAGGATAGTTTCAATTAAATTTGCTAAAATTTCGATCATAAAAATTAAAATTTGTAAAAAAATCCAAAAAAATCGAAGATAGTTTCAATTAAATTTGCTAAAATTTCGTTCATAAAAATTAAAATTTTTGAAAAAATCCAAAAAAATCGAAGATAGTTTCAATTGAATTTGCTAAAATTTCGTTCATAAAAATTAAAATTTGTAAAAAAATCCACAAAAATTAAAGATAGTTTCAATTGAATTTGCTAAAATTTCGATCATAAAAATTAAAATTTGTAAAAAATCTAAAAAAATCGAAGATAGTTCCGATTTAATTTGCTAAAATTTCGTTCATAAAAATTAAAATTTGTAAAAAATTTCAAAAAAATCGGAGATAGTTTCAATTAAATTTGCTAAAATTTCGTTCATAAAAATTAAAATATTTAAAAAAATCCAAAAAAATCGAGGATAGTTTCAATTAAATTTGCTAAAATTTCGTGCATAAAAAATGAAATTTTAAAAACAAATCTAAAAAATTGAAGATAGTTTCAATTGAATTTGCTAAATTTTCATTCTTAAAATTAAAATTTGTAAAAAAATCCAAAAAAATCGAAGATTGTTTCAATTGAATTTGCTAAAATTTCGTTCATAAAAATTAAAATTTTTAAAAAATCCAAAAAATTCGAAGATAGTTTCAATTGAATTTGCTAAAATTTCGTTCATAAAAATTAAAATTTGTAAAAAAATCCAAAAAAATCGAAGATTGTTTCAATTGAATTTGCTAAAATTTCGTTCATAAAAATTAAAATTTTTAAAAAATCCAAAAAAATCGAAGATAGTTTCAATTGAATTTGCTAAAATTTCGTTCATAAAAATTAAAATTTGTAAAAAATCCAAAAAAATCGAAGATAGTTTCAATTAAATTTGCTAAAATTTCGTTCATAAAAATTAAAATATTTAAAAAATCCAAAAAATTCGAAGATAGTTTCAATTGAATTTGCTAACATTTCGTTCATAAAAATTAAAATTTGTAAAAAAATCCAAAAAAATCGAAGATAATTTCAATTAAATTTGCTAAAATTTCGTTCATAAAAATTAAAATTTGTAAAAAATCCAAAAAAATCGAAGATAGTTTCAGTTAAATTTGCTAAAATTTCGTTCATAAAAATTAAAATTTTTTAAAAAATATACAAAAATCGAAGATACTTTCAATTGAATTTGCTAAAATTTCGATCATAAAAATTAAAATTTGTAAAAAATCCAAAAAAATCGAAGATGGTTCCGATTAAATTTGCTAAAATTTCGTTCATAAAAATTAAAATTTGTAAAAAAATCCAAAAAAATCGAAGATAGTTTCAATTAAATTTGCTAAAATTTCGTTCATAAAAATTAAAATTTGTAAAAAAATCAAAAAAATTCGAAGATAGTTTCAATTAAATTTGCTAAAATTTCGTTCATAAAAATTAAAATTTTTGAAAAAATTCAAAAAAATCGAAAATAGTTTCAATTGAATTTGCTAAAATTTCGTTCATAAAAATTAAAATTTGTAAAAAAATCCACAAAAATTAAAGATAGTTTCAATTGAATTTGCTAAAATTTCGATCATAAAAATTAAAATTTGTAAATAATCTAAAAAAATCGAAGATAGTTCCGATTTAATTTGCTAAAATTTCGTTCATAAAAATTAAAATTTGTAAAAAATTTCAAAAAAATCGGAGATAGTTTCAATTAAATTTGCTAAAATTTCGTTCATAAAAATTAAAATATTTAAAAAAATCCAAAAAAATCGAGGATAGTTTCAATTAAATTTGCTAAAATTTCGATCATAAAAATTAAAATTTGTAAAAAAATCCAAAAAAATCGAAGATAGTTTCAATTAAATTTGCTAAAATTTCGTTCATAAAAATTAAAATTTTTGAAAAAATCCAAAAAAATCGAAGATAGTTTCAATTGAATTTGCTAAAATTTCGATCATAAAAATTAAAATTTGTAAAAAATCTAAAAAAATCGAAGATAGTTCCGATTTAATTTGCTAAAATTTCGTTCATAAAAATTAAAATTTGTAAAAAATTTCAAAAAAATCGGAGATAGTTTCAATTAAATTTGCTAAAATTTCGTTCATAAAAATTAAAATATTTAAAAAAATCCAAAAAAATCGAGGATAGTTTCAATTAAATTTGCTAAAATTTCGTGCATAAAAAATGAAATTTTAAAAAAAATCTAAAAAATTGAAGATAGTTTCAATTGAATTTGCTAAAATTTCGTTCATAAAAATTAAAATTTGTAAAAAAATCCACAAAAATTAAAGATAGTTTCAATTGAATTTGCTAAAATTTCGATCATAAAAATTAAAATTTGTAAAAAATCTAAAAAAATCGAAGATAGTTCCGATTTAATTTGCTAAAATTTCGTTCATAAAAATTAAAATTTGTAAAAAATTTCAAAAAAATCGGAGATAGTTTCAATTAAATTTGCTAAAATTTCGTTCATAAAAATTAAAATATTTAAAAAAATCCAAAAAAATCGAGGATAGTTTCAATTAAATTTGCTAAAATTTCGTGCATAAAAAATAAAATTTTAAAAACAAATCTAAAAAATTGAAGATAGTTTCAATTGAATTTGCTAAATTTTCATTCTTAAAATTAAAATTTGTAAAAAAATCCAAAAAAATCGAAGATTGTTTCAATTGAATTTGCTAAAATTTCGTTCATAAAAATTAAAATTTTTAAAAAATCCAAAAAATTCGAAGATAGTTTCAATTGAATTTGCTAAAATTTCGTTCATAAAAATTAAAATTTGTAAAAAAATCCAAAAAAATCGAAGATTGTTTCAATTGAATTTGCTAAAATTTCGTTCATAAAAATTAAAATTTTTAAAAAATCCAAAAAAATCGAAGATAGTTTCAATTGAATTTGCTAAAATTTCGTTCATAAAAATTAAAATTTGTAAAAAATCCAAAAAAATCGAAGATAGTTTCAATTAAATTTGCTAAAATTTCGTTCATAAAAATTAAAATATTTAAAAAATCCAAAAAATTCGAAGATAGTTTCAATTGAATTTGCTAACATTTCGTTCATAAAAATTAAAATTTGTAAAAAAATCCAAAAAAATCGAAGATAATTTCAATTAAATTTGCTAAAATTTCGTTCATAAAAATTAAAATTTGTAAAAAATCCAAAAAAATCGAAGATAGTTTCAGTTAAATTTGCTAAAATTTCGTTCATAAAAATTAAAATTTTTTAAAAAATATACAAAAATCGAAGATACTTTCAATTGAATTTGCTAAAATTTCGATCATAAAAATTAAAATTTGTAAAAAATCCAAAAAAATCGAAGATGGTTCCGATTAAATTTGCTAAAATTTCGTTCATAAAAATTAAAATTTGTAAAAAAATCCAAAAAAATCGAAGATAGTTTCAATTAAATTTGCTAAAATTTCGTTCATAAAAATTAAAATTTGTAAAAAAATCAAAAAAATTCGAAGATAGTTTCAATTAAATTTGCTAAAATTTCGTTCATAAAAATTAAAATTTTTGAAAAAATTCAAAAAAATCGAAGATAGTTTCAATTGAATTTGCTAAAATTTCGTTCATAAAAATTAAAATTTGTAAAAAAATCCACAAAAATTAAAGATAGTTTCAATTGAATTTGCTAAAATTTCGATCATAAAAATTAAAATTTGTAAATAATCTAAAAAAATCGAAGATAGTTCCGATTTAATTTGCTAAAATTTCGTTCATAAAAATTAAAATTTGTAAAAAATTTCAAAAAATCGGAGATAGTTTCAATTAAATTTGCTAAAATTTCGTTCATAAAAATTAAAATATTTAAAAAAATCCAAAAAAATCGAGGATAGTTTCAATTAAATTTGCTAAAATTTCGATCATAAAAATTAAAATTTGTAAAAAAATCCAAAAAATCGAAGATAGTTTCAATTAAATTTGCTAAAATTTCGTTCATAAAAATTAAAATTTTTGAAAAAATCCAAAAAAATCGAAGATAGTTTCAATTGAATTTGCTAAAATTTCGATCATAAAAATTAAAATTTGTAAAAAATCTAAAAAAATCGAAGATAGTTCCGATTTAATTTGCTAAAATTTCGTTCATAAAAATTAAAATTTGTAAAAAAATCAAAAAAAATCGAAGATAGTTTCAATTAAATTTGTTAAAATTTCGTTCATAAAAATTAAAATTTGTAAAAAATCCAAAAAAATCGAAGATAGTTTCAATTAAATTTGCTAAAATTTCGTTCATAAAAATTAAAATATTTAAAAAAATCCAAAAAAATCGAGGATAGTTTCAATTAAATTTGCTAAAATTTCGTGCATAAAAAATGAAATTTTAAAAAAAATCCAAAAAATTGAAGATAGTTTCAATTGAATTTGCTAAAATTTCGTTCTTAAAATTAAAATTTGTAAAAAAATCCAAAAAAATCGAAGATTGTTTCAATTGAATTTGCTAAAATTTCGTTCATAAAATTAAAATTTTTAAAAATCCAAAAAATTCGAAGATAGTTTCAATTGAATTTGCTAAAATTTCGTTCATAAAAATTAAAATTTGTAAAAAATCCAAAAAAATCGAAGATAGTTTCAATTGAATTTGCTAAAATTTCGTTCATAAAAATTAAAATTTGTAAAAAATCCAAAAAAATCGAAGATAGTTTCAATTAAATTTGCTAAAATTTCGTTCATAAAAATTAAAATATTTAAAAAAATCCAAAAAAATCGAGGATAGTTTGTTTCAATTGAATTTGCTAAAATTTCGTTCATAAAAATTAAAATTTTTAAAAAATCCAAAAAATTCGAAGATAGTTTCAATTGAATTTGCTAAAATTTCGTTCATAAAAATTAAAATTTGTAAAAAAATCCAAAAAAATCGAAGATTGTTTCAATTGAATTTGCTAAAATTTCGTTCATAAAAATTAAAATTTTTAAAAAATCCAAAAAAATCGAAGATAGTTTCAATTGAATTTGCTAAAATTTCGTTCATAAAAATTAAAATTTGTAAAAAATCCAAAAAAATCGAAGATAGTTTCAATTAAATTTGCTAAAATTTCGTTCATAAAAATTAAAATATTTAAAAAATCCAAAAAATTCGAAGATAGTTTCAATTGAATTTGCTAACATTTCGTTCATAAAAATTAAAATTTGTAAAAAAATCCAAAAAAATCGAAGATAGTTTCAATTAAATTTGCTAAAATTTCGTTCATAAAAATTAAAATTTGTAAAAAATCCAAAAAAATCGAAGATAGTTTCAGTTAAATTTGCTAAAATTTCGTTCATAAAAATTAAAATATTTAAAAAATCCAAAAAAATCGAAGATAGTTTCAATTGAATTTGCTAAAATTTCGTTCATAAAAATTAAAATTTGTAAAAAATCCAAAAAAATCGAAGATAGTTTCAATTAAATTTGCTAAAATTTCGTTCATAAAAATTAAAATATTTAAAAAATCCAAAAAATTCGAAGATAGTTTCAATTGAATTTGCTAACATTTCGTTCATAAAAATTAAAATTTGTAAAAAAATCCAAAAAAATCGAAGATAGTTTCAATTAAATTTGCTAAAATTTCGTTCATAAAAATTAAAATTTGTAAAAAATCCAAAAAAATCGAAGATAGTTTCAGTTAAATTTGCTAAAATTTCGTTCATAAAAATTAAAATTTTTTAAAAAATATACAAAAATCGAAGATACTTTCAATTGAATTTGCTAAAATTTCGATCATAAAAATTAAAATTTGTAAAAAATCCAAAAAAATCGAAGATGGTTCCGATTAAATTTGCTAAAATTTCGTTCATAAAAATTAAAATTTGTAAAAAAATCGAAGATAGTTTCAATTAAATTTGCTAAAATTTCGTTCATAAAAATTAAAATTTGTAAAAAAATCAAAAAAATTCGAAGATAGTTTCAATTAAATTTGCTAAAATTTCGTTCATAAAAATTAAAATTTTTGAAAAAATTCAAAAAAATCGAAGATAGTTTCAATTGAATTTGCTAAAATTTCGTTCATAAAAATTAAAATTTGTAAAAAAATCCACAAAAATTAAAGATAGTTTCAATTGAATTTGCTAAAATTTCGATCATAAAAATTAAAATTTGTAAATAATCTAAAAAAATCGAAGATAGTTCCGATTTAATTTGCTAAAATTTCGTTCATAAAAATTAAAATTTGTAAAAAATTTCAAAAAAATCGGAGATAGTTTCAATTAAATTTGCTAAAATTTCGTTCATAAAAATTAAAATATTTAAAAAAATCCAAAAAAATCGAGGATAGTTTCAATTAAATTTGCTAAAATTTCGATCATAAAAATTAAAATTTGTAAAAAAATCCAAAAAAATCGAAGATAGTTTCAATTAAATTTGCTAAAATTTCGTTCATAAAAATTAAAATTTTTGAAAAAATCCAAAAAAATCGAAGATAGTTTCAATTGAATTTGCTAAAATTTCGATCATAAAAATTAAAATTTGTAAAAAATCTAAAAAAATCGAAGATAGTTCCGATTTAATTTGCTAAAATTTCGTTCATAAAAATTAAAATTTGTAAAAAATTTCAAAAAAATCGGAGATAGTTTCAATTAAATTTGCTAAAATTTCGTTCATAAAAATTAAAATATTTAAAAAAATCTAAAAAAATCGAGGATAGTTTCAATTAAATTTGCTAAAATTTCGTGCATAAAAAATGAAATTTTAAAAAAAATCTAAAAAATTGAAGATAGTTTCAATTGAATTTGCTAAAATTTCGTTCATAAAAATTAAAATTTGTAAAAAAATCCACAAAAATTAAAGATAGTTTCAATTGAATTTGCTAAAATTTCGATCATAAAAATTAAAATTTGTAAAAAATCTAAAAAAATCGAAGATAGTTCCGATTTAATTTGCTAAAATTTCGTTCATAAAAATTAAAATTTGTAAAAAATTTCAAAAAAATCGGAGATAGTTTCAATTAAATTTGCTAAAATTTCGTTCATAAAAATTAAAATATTTAAAAAAATCCAAAAAAATCGAGGATAGTTTCAATTAAATTTGCTAAAATTTCGTGCATAAAAAATGAAATTTTAAAAAAAATCTAAAAAATTGAAGATAGTTTCAATTGAATTTGCTAAAATTTCATTCTTAAAATTAAAATTTGTAAAAAAATCCAAAAAAATCTAAGATTGTTTCAATTGAATTTGCTAAAATTTCGTTCATAAAAATTAAAATTTTTAAAAAATCCAAAAAATTCGAAGATTGTTTCAATTGAATTTGCTAAAATTTCGTTCATAAAAATTAAAATTTTTAAAAAATCCAAAAAAATCGAAGATAGTTTCAATTGAATTTGCTAAAATTTCGTTCATAAAAATTAAAATTTGTAAAAAAATCCAAAAAAATCGAAGATAGTTTCAATTAAATTTGCTAAAATTTCGTTAAAAAAAATAAAATTTTTGAAAAAATCCAAAAAAATCGAAGATAGTTTCAATTGAATTTGCTAAAATTTCGTTCATAAAAATTAAAATGTGTAAAAAAATCCACAAAAATTAAAGATAGTTTCAATTGAATTTGCTAAAATTTCGATCATAAAAATTAAAATTTGTAAATAATCTAAAAAAATCGAAGATAGTTCCGATTTAATTTGCTAAAATTTCGTTCATAAAAATTAAAATTTGTAAAAAATTTCAAAAAAATCGGAGATAGTTTCAATTAAATTTGCTAAAATTTCGTTCATAAAAATTAAAATATTTAAAAAAATCCAAAAAAATCGAGGATAGTTTCAATTAAATTTGCTAAAATTTCGTGCATAAAAAATGAAATTTTAAAAAAAATCCAAAAAATTGAAGATAGTTTCAATTGAATTTGCTAAAATTTCGTTCTTAAAATTAAAATTTGTAAAAAAATCCAAAAAAATCGAAGATTGTTTCAATTGAATTTGCTAAAATTTCGTTCATAAAAATTAAAATTTTTAAAAAATCCAAAAAATTCGAAGATAGTGTATATTGAATTTGCTAAAATTTCGTTCATAAAAATTAAAATTTGTAAAAAAATCCAAAAAAATCGAAGATTGTTTCAATTGAATTTGCTAAAATTTCGTTCATAAAAATTAAAATTTTTAAAAAATCCAAAAAAATCGAAGTTAGTTTCAATTGAATTTGCTAAAATTTCGTTCATAAAAATTAAAATTTGTAAAAAATCCAAAAAAATCGAAGATAGTTTCAATTAAATTTGCTAAAATTTCGTTCATAAAAATTAAAATATTTAAAAAAATCCAAAAAAATCGAAGATAGTTTTAATTGAATTTGCTAACATTTCGTTCATAAAAATTAAAATTTGTAAAAAAATCCAAAAAAATCGAAGATAGTTTCAATTAAATTTGCTAAAATTTCGTTCATAAAAATTAAAATTTGTAAAAAATCCAAAAAAATCGAAGATAGTTTCAATTAAATTTGCTAAAATTTCGTTCATAAAAATTAAAATTTTTTAAAAAATATACAAAAATCGAAGATACTTTCAATTGAATTTGCTAAAATTTCGATCATAAAAATTAAAATTTGTAAAAAATCCAAAAAAATCGAAGATGGTTCCGATTAAATTTGCTAAAATTTCGTTCATAAAAATTAAAATTTGTAAAAAAATCCAAAAAAATCGAAGATAGTTTCAATTAAATTTGCTAAAATTTCGTTCATAAAAATTAAAATTTGTAAAAAAATCAAAAAAAATCGAAGATAGTTTCAATTAAATTTGCTAAAATTTCGTTCATAAAAATTAAAATTTTTGAAAAAATCCAAAAAAATCGAAGATAGTTTCAATTGAATTTGCTAAAATTTCGTTCATAAAAATTAAAATTTGTAAAAAAATCCAAAAAAATCGAAGATAGTTTCAATTGAATTTGCTAAAATTTCGTTCATAAAAATTAAAATTTGTAAAAAAATCCACAAAAATTAAAGATAGTTTCAATTGAATTTGCTAAAATTTCGATCATAAAAATTAAAATTTGTAAAAAATCTAAAAAAATCGAAGGTAGTTCCGATTTAATTTGCTAAAATTTCGTTCATAAAAATTAAAATTTGTAAAAAATTTCAAAAAAATCGGAGATAGTTTCAATTAAATTTGCTAAAATTTCGTTCATAAAAATTAAAATATTTAAAAAAATCGAGGATAGTTTCAATTAAATTTGCTAAAATTTCGTGCATAAAAAATGAAATTTTAAAAAAAATCCAAAAAATTGAAGATAGTTTCAATTGAATTTGCTAAAATTTCATTCTTAAAATTAAAATTTGTAAAAAAATCCAAAAAAATCGAAGATTGTTTCAATTGAATTTGCTAAAATTTCGTTCATAAAAATTAAAATTTTTAAAAAATCCAAAAAATTCGAAGATAGTTTCAATTGAATTTGCTACAATTTCGTTCATAAAAATTAAAATTTGTAAAAAAATCCAAAAAAATCGAAGATTGTTTCAATTGAATTTGCTAAAATTTCGTTCATAAAAATTAAAATTTTAAAAAATCCAAAAAAATCGAAGATAGTTTCAATTGAATTTGCTAAAATTTCGTTCATAAAAATTAAAATTTGTAAAAAATCCAAAAAAATCGAAGATAGTTTCAATTAAATTTGCTAAAATTTCGTGCATAAAAAATGAAATTTTAAAAAAAATCCAAAAAATTGAAGATAGTTTCAATTGAATTTGCTAAAATTTCATTCTTAAAATTAAAATTTGTAAAAAAATCCAAAAAAATCGAAGATTGTTTCAATTGAATTTGCTAAAATTTCGTTCATAAAAATTAAAATTTTTAAAAAATCCAAAAAATTCGAAGATAGTTTCAATTGAATTTGCTACAATTTCGTTCATAAAAATTAAAATTTGTAAAAAAATCCAAAAAAATCGAAGATTGTTTCAATTGAATTTGCTAAAATTTCGTTCATAAAAATTAAAATTTTTAAAAAATCCAAAAAAATCGAAGATAGTTTCAATTGAATTTGCTAAAATTTCGTTCATAAAAATTAAAATTTGTAAAAAATCCAAAAAAATCGAAGATAGTTTCAATTAAATTTGCTAAAATTTCGTTCATAAAAATTAAAATATTTAAAAAATCCAAAAAATTCGAAGATAGTTTCAATTGAATTTGCTAACATTTCGTTCATAAAAATTAAAATTTGTAAAAAAATCCAAAAAAATCGAAGATAGTTTCAATTAAATTTGCTAAAATTTCGTTCATAAAAATTAAAATTTGTAAAAAATCCAAAAAAATCGAAGATAGTTTCAGTTAAATTTGCTAAAATTTCGTTCATAAAAATTAAAATTTTTAAAAAATATACAAAAATCGAAGATACTTTCAATTGAATTTGCTAAAATTTCGATCATAAAAATTAAAATTTGTAAAAAATCCAAAAAAATCGAAGATTGTTCCGATTAAATTTGCTAAAATTTCGTTCATAAAAATTAAAATTTGTAAAAAAATCCAAAAAAATCGAAGATAGTTTCAATTAAATTTGCTAAAATTTCGTTCATAAAAATTAAAATTTGTAAAAAAATCCAAAAAAATCGAAGATAGTTTCAATTAAATTTGCTAAAATTTCGTTCATAAAAATTAAAATTTTTGAAAAAATCCAAAAAAATCGAAGATAGTTTCAATTGAATTTGCTAAAATTTCGTTCATAAAAATTAAAATTTGTAAAAAAATCCAAAAAAATCGAAGATAGTATTAATTAAATTTGCTAAAATTTCGTTCATAAAAATTAAAATTGGTAAAAAAATAAAAAAAAATCGAAGATAGTTTCAATTAAATTTGTTAAAATTTCGTTCATAAAAATTAAAATTTGTAAAAAATCCAAAAAAATCGAAGATAGTTTCAATTAAATTTGCTAAAATTTCGTTCATAAAAATTAAAATTTTTTAAAAAATATACAAAAATCGAAGATAGTTTCAATTGAATTTGCTAAATTTTCGATCATAAAAATTAAAATTTGTAAAAAATCCAAAAAAATCGAAGATAGTTCCGATTAAATTTGCTAAAATTTCGTTCATAAAAATTAAAATTTGTAAAAAAATCGAAGATAGTTTCAATTGAATTTGCTAAAATTTCGTTCATAAAAATTAAAATTTGTAAAAAAATCCACAAAAATTAAAGATAGATTCAATTGAATTTGGTAAAATTTCGATCATAAAAATTAAAATTTGTAAAAAATCCAAAAAAATCGAAGATGGTTCCGATTAAATTTGCTAAAATTTCGTTCATAAAAATTAAAATTTTTGAAAAAATCCAAAAAAATCGAAGATAGTTTCAATTGAATTTGCTAAAATTTCGTTCATAAAAATTAAAATTTGTAAAAAAATCCACAAAAATTAAAGATAGTTTCAATTGAATTTGCTAAAATTTCGATCATAAAAATTAAAATTTGTAAATAATCTAAAAAAATCGAAGATAGTTCCGATTTAATTTGCTAAAATTTCGTTCATAAAAATTAAAATTTGTAAAAAATTTCAAAAAAATCGGAGATAGTTTCAATTAAATTTGCTAAAATTTCGTTCATAAAAATTAAAATATTTAAAAAAATCCAAAAAAATCGAGGATAGTTTCAATTAAATTTGCTAAAATTTCGTGCATAAAAAATGAAATTTTAAAAAAAATCTAAAAAATTGAAGATAGTTTCAATTGAATTTGCTAAAATTTCGTTCTTAAAATTAAAATTTGTAAAAAAATCGAAAAAAATCGAAGATTGTTTCAATTGAATTTGCTAAAATTTCGTTCATAAAAATTAAAATTTTTAAAAAATCCAAAAAATTCGAAGATAGTTTCAATTGAATTTGCTAAAATTTCGTTCATAAAAATTAAAATTTGTAAAAAAATCTAAGATTGTTTCAATTGAATTTGCTAAAATTTCGTTCATAAAAATTAAAATTTTTAAAAAATCCAAAAAAGTCGAAGATAGTTTCAATTGAATTTGCTAAAATTTCGTTCATAAAAATTAAAATTTGTAAAAAAATCCACAAAAATTAAAGATAGATTCAATTGAATTTGCTAAAATTTCGATCATAAAAATTAAAATTTGTAAAAAATCCAAAAAAATCGAAGATGGTTCCGATTAAATTTGCTAAAATTTCGTTCATAAAAATTAAAATTTTTGAAAAAATCCAAAAAAATCGAAGATAGTTTCAATTGAATTTGCTAAAATTTCGTTCATAAAAATTAAAATTTGTAAAAAAATCCACAAAAATTAAAGATAGTTTCAATTGAATTTGCTAAAATTTCGATCATAAAAATTAAAATTTGTAAATAATCTAAAAAAATCGAAGATAGTTCCGATTTAATTTGCTAAAATTTCGTTCATAAAAATTAAAATTTGTAAAAAATTTCAAAAAAATCGGAGATAGTTTCAATTAAATTTGCTAAAATTTCGTTCATAAAAATTAAAATATTTAAAAAAATCCAAAAAAATCGAGGATAGTTTCAATTAAATTTGCTAAAATTTCGTGCATAAAAAATGAAATTTTAAAAAAAATCCAAAAAATTGAAGATAGTTTCAATTGAATTTGCTAAAATTTCGTTCTTAAAATTAAAATTTGTAAAAAAATCCAAAAAAATCGAAGATTGTTTCAATTGAATTTGCTAAAATTTCGTTCATAAAAATTAAAATTTTTAAAAAATCCAAAAAATTCGAAGATAGTTTCAATTGAATTTGCTAAAATTTCGTTCATAAAAATTAAAATTTGTAAAAAAATCCAAAAAAATCTAAGATTGTTTCAATTGAATTTGCTAAAATTTCGTTCATAAAAATTAAAATTTTTAAAAAATCCAAAAAAGTCGAAGATAGTTTCAATTGAATTTGCTAAAATTTCGTTCATAAAAATTAAAATTTGTAAATAATCCAAAAAAATCGAAGATAGTTTCAATTAAATTTGCTAAAATTTCGTTCATAAAAATTAAAATATTTAAAAAAATCCAAAAAAATCGAAGATAGTTTTAATTGAATTTGCTAACATTTCGTTCATAAAAATTAAAATTTGTAAAAAAATCCAAAAAAATCGAAGATAGTTTCAATTAAATTTGCTAAAATTTCGTTCATAAAAATTAAAATTTGTAAAAAATCCAAAAAAATCGAAGATAGTTTCAATTAAATTTGCTAAAATTTCGTTCATAAAAATTAAAATTTTTTAAAAAATATACAAAAATCGAAGATACTTTCAATTGAATTTGCTAAAATTTCGATCATAAAAATTAAAATTTGTAAAAAATCCAAAAAAATCGAAGATGGTTCCGATTAAATTTGCTAAAATTTCGTTCATAAAAATTAAAATTTGTAAAAAAATCCAAAAAAATCGAAGATAGTTTCAATTAAATTTGCTAAAATTTCGTTCATAAAAATTAAAATTTGTAAAAAAATCCAAAAAAATCGAAGATAGTTTCAATTAAATTTGCTAAAATTTCGTTCATAAAAATTAAAATTTTTGAAAAAATCCAAAAAAATCGAAGATAGTTTCAATTGAATTTGCTAAAATTTCGTTCATAAAAATTAAAATTTGTAAAAAAATCCAAAAAAATCGAAGATAGTTTCAATTAAATTTGCTAAAATTTCGTTCATAAAAATTAAAATTTGTAAAAAAATCCAAAAAAATCGAAGATAGTTTCAATTAAATTTGCTAAAATTTCGTTCATAAAAATTAAAATTTTTGAAAAAATCCAAAAAAATCGAAGATAGTGTGACGTCCCACTATTTTTCGCACGTTCTATTCCAAAATCTATTCATGAATCCCAAAATCGTTCCACAAAACAAAATCTCAAACTCAACTCTTACCCCATCTCCCCAATCGCTGATCACCTTGGTGTTGTACCTTAGCGGTCACCAACACAAGATGATCGATACAAAACTCCACCTCGATGATGTACCTTAGTGGTCCCCATCACGAGATGATCTTTACAAAACTCCACCTCGATGATGTACCTTAGTGGTCCCCATCACGAGATGATCGTTACAAAACTCCGTCCCCTATTCGCCCTATGAGGCACGAATCCTTTCCCCAAAACGAATTCAAACAAGCCCCTCGTTACAAAACCCTCTTAAATCGAGACCACGTCTCAACCCCCTCTTTACGACTCACAGAGTCCAAGCCACTCTAACCCTTTTCCTATAAAATACCCAAAATCCATTCGACAAGTTGAGTATCTCCTTTCGCAGTCATAAGAACCCCAGAAACCTAATTGCGACGCATATTCGGCGTACGTGACAAAAATATGTCTATTAATAACCACACCGTTTGTAAAAACCCCGGAAGGCGTACTACGTCTTATTTTGAAGCTATGTCAAGGTCTCTACCGCGCGTACCCCCGCATCACTCCTGTAAAAATATATAAATACGAGGTCCTGCGGAGCCTCGTCCTCTTTCTTCGCAGAACAATCGACGAAGTGTCAATCATACCGCTAAATATTAAAAGTGTTCGATTCAGTGCTACGACAACCATTGTAAGTCATTATAATTACTATTATTAAGGAATATCACCCTCATTATATTTCTACACATAAATAACGCTTATCACTTTTCTATATTATAAATTTATTCATTACCTTATGTTAATAACATTTATCTCATTCTAAAGCTTATTGCTATTCATTTATTATTTTCTATTATCATCTTAATGCTTATTTTGTTCATATTTGTCTTATAACCGCTTATTACACATATTATTTTCTTGTGTTAACGCTATTGCATTTCATATATTATTATCGACCTATTCTCATGTATTTCATGTTCACATGCTTATATTGTTAATAACTGCCATTTACATAAATGTTACCCGTTAATGCTACGAATATCAAGCATTATCATTAACAAACGTTTCGATAAAACAAATAGACTTATTTGTTTTCAACTACGTCTCTAATTATTGTGTGTGCTCGAGTCATAAACCTTCCCAACGAAACCAAGCTGCCGCAACAGCTGATTCGCGAGAGCATTCCCAGTGTATATAAACACTGCTGCATGAGCCGTGCAATATACAAAAGAACTAAACGAGGTCTCTTTTACACTAATGCAACGGTAAATCCTATCTCGTAAACCAAAACAAATACGGAGTACTATAACGGGTGCTCTTTAAGTGTACATTTACCTTCCCAGGTCGATTAGAGTGACGGATTTAAGATTCGCGCCTCATCGCCTCCAGAAATACTTAGCGTGACGGATTCAAGATTCGCGCCTGAGTTCCCGCAAAACCCTCAGTGTGAAGGATTCAAGATTCGCGCCTGAAATCCCTCAAAACCCTCAGCGTGCTGGATTCAAGATTCGCGCCTGAGTTCCTTCCAGACCCTCAGTGTGACGGATTCAAGATTCGCGCCTGAGTCCCTCAAAACCCTCAGTGTGACGGATTCAAGATTCGCGCCTGAGTCCCTCAAAACCCTCAGTGTGACGGATTCAAGATTCGCGCCTGAAATCTCTCAAAACCCTCAGTGTGACGGATTCAAGATTCGCGCCTGAGTTCCCGCAAAACCCTCAGAGTGAAGGATTCAAGATTCGCGCCTGAAATCCCTCAAAACCCTCAGTGTGAAGGATTTAAGATTCGCGCCTGAGTTCCCTCAACCCCCTCAGAGTGAAGGATTTAAGATTCGCGCCTGATCGCCTCCAGAAACACTTAGCGTGACGGATTTAATATTCGCGCCTGAGTCCCTCAAAACCCTCAGCGTGCTGGATTCAAGATTCGCGCCTGAGTTCCTTCCAGACCCTCAGTGTGACGGATTCAAGATTCGCGCCTGAGTCCCTCAAAACCCTCAGTGTGACGGATTCAAGATTCGCGCCTGAGTCCCTCAAAACCCTCAGTGTGACGGATTCAAGATTCGCGCCTGAAATCTCTCAAAACCCTCAGTGTGACGGATTCAAGATTCGCGCCTGAGTTCCCGCAAAACCCTCAGAGTGAAGGATTTAAGATTCGCGCCTGAGTTCCCGCAAAACCCTCAGTGTGAAGGATTTAAGATTCGCGCCTGAGTTCCCTCAACCCCCTCAGAGTGAAGGATTTAAGATTCGCGCCTGAGATTTCCCTCCTCCATGTCATTGTTCCCCAAAGACCTCACCCGGGACGTGACATATTTTTGGTGACAGCGGTGGGATGTACGTTTGCCGCTGATAGGAAATAGATTCTCTGACGCGGTACCCACAAGGTCCCAATATTAAAATGTGCATTGAACACCCTAGTCGGTGCCAACCATCATACCGGAGCCGCAGATTACAAAGTTTGACGGCATATTTGAATGCGCTGACTTGCATTTCGGGAGGCGTAGCCACAACCACTGACGGCAGCGAGATTTGCCTAAAGTGCTCTAGCCTAGCGCCCGCAGATACTGTAGAAGTATATTGGACCCATTATTACTATACGTATAGAACCCCAGTCTATTGCCCTCGATGCAGAAACTCATTAATTCCAGAACGCCCAATAAGAAACTGCATCGAGTGCTTTGAAAGTTACCTGCTCTCGAATAAGAGCTACAGACGGTTTGATAATTATCAACAATGAGTATAGTAGAGCCTAATTTTAAATAACGGCTGCCGGACGCCGAAAAGGTCAAACCACTTAAGAAAATAGAATCGAACGAATTTAACATGTCCGCGTACGAGAAAACCGAGGACTCTTGCGTAATGGATCGAGACGCGGGCCCTCCCACTAAAACTGTAGAAGCTGCGGCCTACGAATTAATGGAACGGGTGCAATTATTACGGCAAAACCAAGCCGAAATAGAAAGCTTGCACGCGAAAATCGTTGTAAATAAAGAACCCAATACGCATTCGGGCGTAGACACCGGATCGTTCGACCCCACGTTTAAAGGTCTTTATGATAAAATAAAAAATATCGAAGCAATGATGGAGAAACTTCTTGCACCCCCGCTAGATACAAATAATTTTGCCACACCGGGCTCCTCCCGTTTCGATAGGAAACCAGTATTAAATTATAATAATGTTCCGGACCAGGATCCATCGCCCCAGATCAAATTAAAGGACGTTATTGAAACAGTCCCAAATTTTAACGGTTACAACATATCCGTTTTGCAATTCGCGAGAGCCTGCAATAGGGCTAAGGCTCTGATTCCCTCGCAAGCCGAACCCCAGCTAGCAAGGTTGTTGACAAATAAGCTGCAAGATCATGCGTACTTGGCGGTTGAGGATCGGGTCTTTGACTCCGTAAATGATTTAATAAAACGACTGAGACGTATATTCTCCCCTGCGAAAACATCAGAACACTATCGTGGGGAACTCGCAAACGTTATCAAAGGATCCAACGAGCACATATTAGAATACATTTCACGCGTCAAATATCTCCGGTCCGCCATTCTAGAAGAAGATAGTGAATACTACCGCGGTTTCGCGCGAAATCACCCTCAGGATCTGGATCGCCTAGCCCTAGATTCATTTGTCGATGGTCTTCCACCTCACATAAGGACGAGACTACAACTACACCACTTTGAAACGCTCGACGAAGCGTTCAATCTAGCTGTCCTTGTGGACAAAGAAATTGACAGGGACCGTCTCCGATTCTCCGAACAAAAGGCTCCTAAATTAGTATGCCAACTTTGCAATAAGACAGGGCACGATGCAAGGTCCTGTTGGAACAATCAAA
Organism: Andrena marginata; assembly: GCA_963932335.1. Taxonomy (NCBI): domain Eukaryota; kingdom Metazoa; phylum Arthropoda; class Insecta; order Hymenoptera; family Andrenidae; genus Andrena; species Andrena marginata. Next base: position 56,805 of record CAWVQI010000059.1, read on the forward strand.
ATTCAGCCTCCCAACTTCCCGAAGTACACCCTCTAAACCGCGCTGCGGAATACGGGTACCAGGCACCCACTTACGATTCAACCCAAGACATCAGGGCTACCATAAAAATCAGTACCGTTCAAATAAATTCAGTTAACGAAGCCCCGTCTGTAATAATGGACTCACCAGGCTTCGGGAAAATAGTCGAATTAATGATCAACACCGGTACCGAGGTAAACGTACTAAAACTTCAGGCCGTAAAACGATTTCAGGACATAGATCCGACGCAGCGAGTGCTATTACAAAGCATCTCTCCGAACCCTACCCCCACGCTTGGCACAGTCAGGATAACCCTTTTGGGCGACGACGTCACGTTTCATATAGTCAAAAACGACTTCCCAATCAAAACTCAAGGAATACTAGGGTCAAGATTCCTAGAGGAGAAAAATGTAACAATAAACTACTCCACGAAACAGTTGGACCTCAATGGGATTTCCATCCCATTCGTAAACAAAAGTCCAGTCGTGTTACCGGCGAGGACAAAATCCTCCTTTTTCGTACATACAGCTAATCCGGACCTAAAGGACCAGCTGAAAATTATAAACTCCAACGAGATTGACACTCCAATTACCATGCCTGCCATTGAATTAGAAAATTTGGACAGAATAATTCCAGAACCCAAAATAGTACGACCAAAAGAGACTAAGACGTCTAAATGCGTCACTCCTATCCCAGCCCTAATAAAAACCAAGCCCCTCTTGGCCCTGGATCCATCGATCCACTATTTCGAGACACCCGCGCCGGTGTACTCATTCTTACCCCCTACGCTATACGCCAAATCAACCCTTCCCCTAAAATCCCAAGAGTCTCTTGCGGCTACGATGGAACCAAATATAATGGAAAAATCTGAAAAAATCCCACGAAAGGCAGGACAACCACTTCAGTCAACCTCCAAAGAATCCACGAATCCCGGGAAGAGCAATAAGGTCGCTGACGCTGCACCTCGTACACCAAAAAGAATTAAAAACTTCCTTGGTCTGACTGGATATTACAGAGGGTTTATCCCAGAATTTCCTAAAACTGCTTGCCCGTTAACCCAACTATTGAAAAAGGACACGCCATTTGACTGGGGACTGACCCAGCAAACAGCTTTCGACTACTTCAAACCGGTATTGCAGAAGGAAATCATCCTGCAATGCCCGAATTTTGAACTGAAATTTCACGTCACTATAGACGCCTTAACCCATACTTCCCCTGCAGTGGAGGCATATTCCAAACGACCACGCGAAGAATCTGACGATGACTTGGAAGACAAGTCCAAACATAAACCAAGCGACCCCAAGAGGCCTCGGTTCTACTATTCACCAATCCATGTGGCACCGAGTGGAAACAACCGCGTCGACCCTGCAATTCCCACATCCAGCGCTCACCTAAGAAGGAAATACAAAAGGATTCAAATGCACAGGAAGATGCGCCAGAAAACATCATCTGCAGAAATTCCACTACATTCTTCCCCAGAAAACATACGTGAACGACTACCTACAACAGAAGCAGACAACACGTATAAATTACCCATGCAGAGCTTATTCATAAAATATTTTGTGTGCGTGCTTCTCAGCCTACTAACATTAATTAAGACCGCTGATGTATATATTAAAAGATTCAGCTATCACTTCGGAACTCTTAGAGCCATCCTCACCGACCAAACGGCAATTACTCGCAATTTCACGAAAGCAGTACCACGGGAATGTAAAATGCAACAATTCCGAATCAAAGACTTTCGCCCACCGTCTAACGGCCTTTTAGAGAGATTGCAAAACGTTGTGACCGAATGCTTAAAATTGTTAATCGGTAGATACAGTGACTGGGACGAATGGAGTAACTTGGCCGCGTTCTCATATAATACCAGTGTCCATAAGGGTACTGGATACACTCGGTATAAATCATTTTTAGCAAAATTAGCAATACCCAAGAACATTGGGAACCAAACATATGGTTGCCTTTCAAAACTGAGTAGGAGCCTACGGTACAAAAAACAGTATGATTGCCCTACCCGTGTGCGCGAGAGTCCCGGTTGACTCCAAGTCAATAAAAACAGAATACTTCAATTAATTTTCCGCTTAGATCGTTGCTACTGCAACATTTTCGCAACCACCATTTACGCAGCAATGCCGTCCAGAAGGAAGGAAGGAAAATCATATCCCTTCTACCTAAAGTCATCTCATCAATCATCACCACAGGAAGGCGCCTCCGGAGACAATCATCACCAAAGATGACTGCCCCGCTCCAACATCGGTCAACTGAGAGCAGTTCCAGGATGCTACTGCCCTTTCGCCCCGTGTAGACCTCTCTTACGAGTTAGAATAATTCCACCCGCGCCTTATTATTAAGAAATGCTACGCATTTCTTCATATAAGGGGGGAGGTGTGACGTCCCACTATTTTTCGCACGTTCTATTCCAAAATCTATTCATGAATCCCAAAATCGTTCCACAAAACAAAATCTCAAACTCAACTCTTACCCCATCTCCCCAATCGCTGATCACCTTGGTGTTGTACCTTAGCGGTCACCAACACAAGATGATCGATACAAAACTCCACCTCGATGATGTACCTTAGTGGTCCCCATCACGAGATGATCTTTACAAAACTCCACCTCGATGATGTACCTTAGTGGTCCCCATCACGAGATGATCGTTACAAAACTCCGTCCCCTATTCGCCCTATGAGGCACGAATCCTTTCCCCAAAACGAATTCAAACAAGCCCCTCGTTACAAAACCCTCTTAAATCGAGACCACGTCTCAACCCCCTCTTTACGACTCACAGAGTCCAAGCCACTCTAACCCTTTTCCTATAAAATACCCAAAATCCATTCGACAAGTTGAGTATCTCCTTTCGCAGTCATAAGAACCCCAGAAACCTAATTGCGACGCATATTCGGCGTACGTGACAAAAATATGTCTATTAATAACCACACCGTTTGTAAAAACCCCGGAAGGCGTACTACGTCTTATTTTGAAGCTATGTCAAGGTCTCTACCGCGCGTACCCCCGCATCACTCCTGTAAAAATATATAAATACGAGGTCCTGCGGAGCCTCGTCCTCTTTCTTCGCAGAACAATCGACGAAGTGTCAATCATACCGCTAAATATTAAAAGTGTTCGATTCAGTGCTACGACAACCATTGTAAGTCATTATAATTACTATTATTAAGGAATATCACCCTCATTATATTTCTACACATAAATAACGCTTATCACTTTTCTATATTATAAATTTATTCATTACCTTATGTTAATAACATTTATCTCATTCTAAAGCTTATTGCTATTCATTTATTATTTTCTATTATCATCTTAATGCTTATTTTGTTCATATTTGTCTTATAACCGCTTATTACACATATTATTTTCTTGTGTTAACGCTATTGCATTTCATATATTATTATCGACCTATTCTCATGTATTTCATGTTCACATGCTTATATTGTTAATAACTGCCATTTACATAAATGTTACCCGTTAATGCTACGAATATCAAGCATTATCATTAACAAACGTTTCGATAAAACAAATAGACTTATTTGTTTTCAACTACGTCTCTAATTATTGTGTGTGCTCGAGTCATAAACCTTCCCAACGAAACCAAGCTGCCGCAACAGCTGATTCGCGAGAGCATTCCCAGTGTATATAAACACTGCTGCATGAGCCGTGCAATATACAAAAGAACTAAACGAGGTCTCTTTTACACTAATGCAACGGTAAATCCTATCTCGTAAACCAAAACAAATACGGAGTACTATAACGGGTGCTCTTTAAGTGTACATTTACCTTCCCAGGTCGATTAGAGTGACGGATTTAAGATTCGCGCCTCATCGCCTCCAGAAATACTTAGCGTGACGGATTCAAGATTCGCGCCTGAGTTCCCGCAAAACCCTCAGTGTGAAGGATTCAAGATTCGCGCCTGAAATCCCTCAAAACCCTCAGCGTGCTGGATTCAAGATTCGCGCCTGAGTTCCTTCCAGACCCTCAGTGTGACGGATTCAAGATTCGCGCCTGAGTCCCTCAAAACCCTCAGTGTGACGGATTCAAGATTCGCGCCTGAGTCCCTCAAAACCCTCAGTGTGACGGATTCAAGATTCGCGCCTGAAATCTCTCAAAACCCTCAGTGTGACGGATTCAAGATTCGCGCCTGAGTTCCCGCAAAACCCTCAGAGTGAAGGATTCAAGATTCGCGCCTGAAATCCCTCAAAACCCTCAGTGTGAAGGATTTAAGATTCGCGCCTGAGTTCCCTCAACCCCCTCAGAGTGAAGGATTTAAGATTCGCGCCTGATCGCCTCCAGAAACACTTAGCGTGACGGATTTAATATTCGCGCCTGAGTCCCTCAAAACCCTCAGCGTGCTGGATTCAAGATTCGCGCCTGAGTTCCTTCCAGACCCTCAGTGTGACGGATTCAAGATTCGCGCCTGAGTCCCTCAAAACCCTCAGTGTGACGGATTCAAGATTCGCGCCTGAGTCCCTCAAAACCCTCAGTGTGACGGATTCAAGATTCGCGCCTGAAATCTCTCAAAACCCTCAGTGTGACGGATTCAAGATTCGCGCCTGAGTTCCCGCAAAACCCTCAGAGTGAAGGATTTAAGATTCGCGCCTGAGTTCCCGCAAAACCCTCAGTGTGAAGGATTTAAGATTCGCGCCTGAGTTCCCTCAACCCCCTCAGAGTGAAGGATTTAAGATTCGCGCCTGAGATTTCCCTCCTCCATGTCATTGTTCCCCAAAGACCTCACCCGGGACGTGACAATAGTTTCAATTGAATTTGCTAAAATTTCGATCATAAAAATTAAAATTTGTAAAAAAATCCAAAAAAATCGAAGATAGTTTCAATTAAATTTGCTAAAATTTCGTTCATAAAAATTAAAATTTTTGAAAAAATCCAAAAAAATCGAAGATAGTTTCAATTGAATTTGCTAAAATTTCGTTCATAAAATTAAAATTTGTAAAAAAATCCACAAAAATTAAAGATAGTTTCAATTGAATTTGCTAAAATTTCGATCATAAAAATTAAAATTTGTAAAAAATCTAAAAAAATCGAAGATAGTTCCGATTTAATTTGCTAAAATTTCGTTCATAAAAATTAAAATTTGTAAAAAATTTCAAAAAAATCGGAGATAGTTTCAATTAAATTTGCTAAAATTTCGTTCATAAAAATTAAAATATTTAAAAAATCCAAAAAAATCGAGGATAGTTTCAATTAAATTTGCTAAAATTTCGTGCATAAAAAATGAAATTTTAAAAAAAATCCAAAAAATTGAAGATAGTTTCAATTGAATTTGCTAAAATTTCGTTCTTAAAATTAAAATTTGTAAAAAAATCCAAAAAAATCGAAGATTGTTTCAATTGAATTTGCTAAAATTTCGTTCATAAAAATTAAAATTCTTAAAAAATCCAAAAAATTCGAAGATAGTTTCAATTGAATTTGCTAACATTTCGTTCATAAAAATTAAAATTTGTAAAAAAATCCAAAAAAATCGAAGATAGTTTCAATTAAATTTGCTAAAATTTCGTTCATAAAAATTAAAATTTGTAAAAAATCCAAAAAAATCGAAGATAGTTTCAATTAAATTTGCTAAAATTTCGTTCATAAAAATTAAAATTTTTTAAAAAATATACAAAAATCGAAGATACTTTCAATTGAATTTGCTAAAATTTCGATCATAAAAATTAAAATTTGTAAAAAATCCAAAAAAATCGAAGATGGTTCCGATTAAATTTGCGAAAATTTCGTTCATAAAAATTAAAATTTGTAAAAAAATCGAAGATAGTTTCAATTAAATTTGCTAAAATTTCGTTCATAAAAATTAAAATTTGTAAAAAAATCCAAAAAAATCGAAGATAGTTTCAATTAAATTTGCTAAAATTTCGTTCATAAAAATTAAAATTTTTGAAAAAATCCAAAAAAATCGAAGATAGTTTCAATTGAATTTGCTAAAATTTCGTTCATAAAAATTAAAATTTGTAAAAAAATCCAAAAAAATCGAAGATAGTTTCAATTAAATTTGCTAAAATTTCGTTCATTAAAATTAAAATTTGTAAAAAAATCCAAAAAAATCGAAGATAGTTTCAATTAAATTTGCTAAAATTTCGTTCATAAAAATTAAAATTTTTGAAAAAATCCAAAAAAATCGAAGATAGTTTCAATTGAATTTGCTAAAATTTCGATCATAAAAATTAAAATTTGTAAAAAAATCAAAAAAATCGAAGATAGTTTCAATTAAATTTGCTAAAATTTCGTTCATAAAAATTAAAATTTTTGAAAAAATCCAAAAAAATCGAAGATAGTTTCAATTGAATTTGCTAAAATTTCGTTCATAAAAATTAAAATTTGTAAAAAAATCCACAAAAATTAAAGATAGTTTCAATTGAATTTGCTAAAATTTCGATCATAAAAATTAAAATTTGTAAAAAATCTAAAAAAATCGAAGATAGTTCCGATTTAATTTGCTAAAATTTCGTTCATAAAAATTAAAATTTGTAAAAATTTCAAAAAATCGGAGATAGTTTCAATTAAATTTGCTAAAATTTCGTTCATAAAAATTAAAATATTTAAAAAAATCCAAAAAATCGAGGATAGTTTCAATTAAATTTGCTAAAATTTCGTGCATAAAAAATGAAATTTTAAAAAAAATCCAAAAAATTGAAGATAGTTTCAATTGAATTTGCTAAAATTTCGTTCTTAAAATTAAAATTTGTAAAAAAATCCAAAAAAATCGAAGATTGTTTCAATTGAATTTGCTAAAATTTCGTTCATAAAAATTAAAATTTTTAAAAAATCCAAAAAATTCGAAGATAGTTTCAATTGAATTTGCTAAAATTTCGTTCATAAAAATTAAAATTTGTAAAAAAATCCAAAAAAATCGAAGATTGTTTCAATTGAATTTGCTAAAATTTCGTTCATAAAAATTAAAATTTTTAAAAAATCCAAAAAATCGAAGATAGTTTCAATTGAATTTGCTAAAATTTCGTTCATAAAATTAAAATTTGTAAAAAATCCAAAAAAATCGAAGATAGTTTCAATTAAATTTGCTAAAATTTCGTTCATAAAAATTAAAATATTTAAAAAAATCCAAAAAAATCGAAGATAGTTTTAATTGAATTTGCTAACATTTCGTTCATAAAAATTAAAATTGTAAAAAAATCCAAAAAAATCGAAGATAGTTACAATTAAATTTGCTAAAATTTCGTTCATAAAAATTAAAATTTGTAAAAAATCCAAAAAAATCGAAGATAGTTTCAATTAAATTTGCTAAAATTTCGTTCATAAAAATTAAAATTTTTTAAAAAATATACAAAAATCGAAGATACTTTCAATTGAATTTGCTAAAATTTCGATCATAAAAATTAAAATTTGTAAAAAAATCCAAAAAAATCGAAGATAGTTTCAATTAAATTTGCTAAAATTTCGTTCATAAAAATTAAAATTTTTGAAAAAATCCAAAAAAATCGAAGATAGTTTCAATTGAATTTGCTAAAATTTCGTTCATAAAAATTAAAATTTGTAAAAAAATCCTAAAAATCGAAGATAGTATTAATTAAATTTGCTAAAATTTCGTTCATAAAAATTAAAATTTGTAAATAATCTAAAAAAATCGAAGATAGTTCCGATTTAATTTGCTAAAATTTCGTTCATAAAAATTAAAATTTGTAAAAAATTTCAAAAAAATCGGAGATAGTTTCAATTAAATTTGCTAAAATTTCGTTCATAAAAATTAAAATATTTAAAAAAATCCAAAAAAATCGAGGATAGTTTCAATTAAATTTGCTAAAATTTCGTGCATAAAAAATGAAATTTTAAAAAAAATCCAAAAAATTGAAGATAGTTTCAATTGAATTTGCTAAAATTTCGTTCTTAAAATTAAAATTTGTAAAAAATCCAAAAAAATCGAAGATTGTTTCAATTGAATTTGCTAAAATTTCGTTCATAAAAATTAAAATTTTTAAAAAATCCAAAAAATTCGAAGATAGTTTCAATTGAATTTGCTAAAATTTCGTTCATAAAAATTAAAATTTGTAAAAAATCCAAAAAAATCGAAGATAGTTTCAATTAAATTTGCTAAAATTTCGTTCATAAAATTAAAATTTGTAAAAAATCCAAAAAAATCGAAGATAGTTTCAATTAAATTTGCTAAAATTTCGTTCATAAAATTAAAATTTTTTAAAAAATATACAAAAATCGAAGATACTTTCAATTGAATTTGCTAAAATTTCGATCATAAAAATTAAAATTTGTAAAAAATCCAAAAAAATCGAAGATGGTTCCGATTAAATTTGCTAAAATTTCGTTCATAAAAATTAAAATTTGTAAAAAAATCCAAAAAAATCGAAGATAGTTTCAATTAAATTTGCTAAAATTACGTTCATAAAAATTAAAATTTGTAAAAAAATCCAAAAAAATCGAAGATAGTTTCAATTAAATTTGCTAAAATTTCGTTCATAAAATTAAAATTTTTGAAAAAATCCAAAAAATCGAAGATAGTTTCAATTGAATTTGCTAAAATTTCGTTCATAAAATTAAAATTTGTAAAAAAATCCAAAAAAATCGAAGATAGTATTAATTAAATTTGCTAAAATTTCGTTCATAAAAATTAAAATTGGTAAAAAAATCAAAAAAAATCGAAGATAGTTTCAATTAAATTTGTTAAAATTTCGTTCATAAAAATTAAAATTTGTAAAAAATCCAAAAAAATCGAAGATAGTTTCAATTAAATTTGCTAAAATTTCGTTCATAAAAATTAAAATTTTTTAAAAAATATACAAAAATCGAAGATAGTTTCAATTGAATTTGCTAAATTTTCGATCATAAAAATTAAAATTTGTAAAAAATCCAAAAAATCGAAGATAGTTCCGATTAAATTTGCTAAAATTTCGTTCATAAAAATTAAAATTTGTAAAAAAATCGAAGATAGTTTCAATTGAATTTGCTAAAATTTCGTTCATAAAAAATTAAAATTTGTAAAAAAATCCACAAAAATTAAAGATAGATTCAATTGAATTTGGTAAAATTTCGATCATAAAAATTAAAATTTGTAAAAAATCCAAAAAAATCGAAGATGGTTCCGATTAAATTTGCTAAAATTTCGTTCATAAAAATTAAAATTTTTGAAAAATCCAAAAAAATCGAAGATAGTTTCAATTGAATTTGCTAAAATTTCGTTCATAAAAATTAAAATTTGTAAAAAAATCCACAAAAATTAAAGATAGTTTCAATTGAATTTGCTAAAATTTCGATCATAAAAATTAAAATTTGTAAATAATCTAAAAAAATCGAAGATAGTTCCGATTTAATTTGCTAAAATTTCGTTCATAAAAATTAAAATTTGTAAAAAATTTCAAAAAAATCGGAGATAGTTTCAATTAAATTTGCTAAAATTTCGTTCATAAAAATTAAAATATTTAAAAAAATCCAAAAAATCGAGGATAGTTTCAATTAAATTTGCTAAAATTTCGTGCATAAAAAATGAAATTTTAAAAAAATCTAAAAAATTGAAGATAGTTTCAATTGAATTTGCTAAAATTTCGTTCTTAAAATTAAAATTTGTAAAAAAATCGAAAAAAATCGAAGATTGTTTCAATTGAATTTGCTAAAATTTCGTTCATAAAAATTAAAATTTTTAAAAATCCAAAAAATTCGAAGATAGTTTTCAATTGAATTTGCTAAAATTTCGTTCATAAAAATTAAAATTTGTAAAAAAATCTAAGATTGTTTCAATTGAATTTGCTAAAATTTCGTTCATAAAAATTAAAATTTTTAAAAAATCCAAAAAGTCGAAGATAGTTTCAATTGAATTTGCTAAAATTTCGTTCATAAAAATTAAAATTTGTAAAAAAATCCACAAAAATTAAAGATAGATTCAATTGAATTTGCTAAAATTTCGATCATAAAATTAAAATTTGTAAAAAATCCAAAAAAATCGAAGATGGTTCCGATTAAATTTGCTAAAATTTCGTTCATAAAAATTAAAATTTTTGAAAAAATCCAAAAAAATCGAAGATAGTTTCAATTGAATTTGCTAAAATTTCGTTCATAAAAATTAAAATTTGTAAAAAAATCCACAAAAATTAAAGATAGTTTCAATTGAATTTTCTAAAATTTCGATCATAAAAATTAAAATTTGTAAATAATCTAAAAAAATCGAAGATAGTTCCGATTTAATTTGCTAAAATTTCGTTCATAAAAATTAAAATTGTAAAAAATTTCAAAAAAATCGGAGATAGTTTCAATTAAATTTGCTAAAATTTCGTTCATAAAAATTAAAATATTTAAAAAAATCCAAAAAAATCGAGGATAGTTTCAATTAAATTTGCTAAAATTTCGTGCATAAAAAATGAAATTTTAAAAAAAATCCAAAAAATTGAAGATAGTTTCAATTGAATTTGCTAAAATTTCGTTCTTAAAATTAAAATTTGTAAAAAAATCCAAAAAAATCGAAGATTGTTTCAATTGAATTTGCTAAAATTTCGTTCATAAAAATTAAAATTTTTAAAAAATCCAAAAAATTCGAAGATAGTTTCAATTGAATTTGCTAAAATTTCGTTCATAAAAATTAAAATTTGTAAAAAAATCCAAAAAAATCTAAGATTGTTTCAATTGAATTTGCTAAAATTTCGTTCATAAAAATTAAAATTTTTAAAAAATCCAAAAAAGTCGAAGATAGTTTCAATTGAATTTGCTAAAATTTCGCTCATAAAAATTAAAATTTGTAAATAATCCAAAAAATCGAAGATAGTTTCAATTAAATTTGCTAAAATTTCGTTCATAAAAATTAAAATATTTAAAAAAATCCAAAAAATCGAAGATAGTTTTAATTGAATTTGCTAACATTTCGTTCATAAAAATTAAAATTTGTAAAAAAATCCAAAAAAATCGAAGATAGTTTCAATTAAATTTGCTAAAATTTCGTTCATAAAAATTAAAATTTGTAAAAAATCCAAAAAAATCGAAGATAGTTTCAATTAAATTTGCTAAAATTTCGTTCATAAAAATTAAAATTTTTTAAAAAATATACAAAAATCGAAGATACTTTCAATTGAATTTGCTAAAATTTCGATCATAAAAATTAAAATTTGTAAAAAATCCAAAAAAATCGAAGATGGTTCCGATTAAATTTGCTAAAATTTCGTTCATAAAAATTAAAATTTGTAAAAAAATCCAAAAAAATCGAAGATAGTTTCAATTAAATTTGCTAAAATTTCGTTCATAAAAATTAAAATTTGTAAAAAAATCCAAAAAAATCGAAGATAGTTTCAATTAAATTTGCTAAAATTTCGTTCATAAAAATTAAAATTTTTGAAAAAATCCAAAAAAATCGAAGATAGTTTCAATTGAATTTGCTAAAATTTCGTTCATAAAAATTAAAATTTGTAAAAAAATCCAAAAAAATCGAAGATAGTTTCAATTAAATTTGCTAAAATTTCGTTCATAAAAATTAAAATTTGTAAAAAAATCCAAAAAAATCGAAGATAGTTTCAATTAAATTTGCTAAAATTTCGTTCATAAAAATTAAAATTTTTGAAAAAATCCAAAAAAATCGAAGATAGTTTCAATTGAATTTGCTAAAATTTCGATCATAAAAATTAAAATTTGTAAAAAAATCCAAAAAAATCGAAGATAGTTTCAATTAAATTTGCTAAAATTTCGTTCATAAAAATTAAAATTTTTGAAAAAATCCAAAAAAATCGAAGATAGTTTCAATTGAATTTGCTAAAATTTCGTTCATAAAAATTAAAATTTGTAAAAAAATCCACAAAAATTAAAGATAGTTTCAATTGAATTTGCTAAAATTTCGATCATAAAAATTAAAATTTGTAAAAAATCTAAAAAAATCGAAGATAGTTCCGATTTAATTTGCTAAAATTTCGTTCATAAAAATTAAAATTTGTAAAAAATTTCAAAAAAATCGGAGATAGTTTCAATTAAATTTGCTAAAATTTCGTTCATAAAAATTAAAATATTTAAAAAAATCCAAAAAAATCGAGGATAGTTTCAATTAAATTTGCTAAAATTTCGTGCATAAAAAATGAAATTTTAAAAAAAATCCAAAAAATTGAAGATAGTTTCAATTGAATTTGCTAAAATTTCGTTCTTAAAATTAAAATTTGTAAAAAAATCCAAAAAAATCGAAGATTGTTTCAATTGAATTTGCTAAAATTTCGTTCATAAAAATTAAAATTTTTAAAAAATCCAAAAAATTCGAAGATAGTTTCAATTGAATTTGCTAACATTTCGTTCATAAAAATTAAAATTTGTAAAAAAATCCAAAAAAATCGAAGATAGTTTCAATTAAATTTGCTAAAATTTCGTTCATAAAAATTAAAATTTGTAAAAAATCCAAAAAAATCGAAGATAGTTTCAATTAAATTTGCTAAAATTTCGTTCATAAAAATTAAAATTTTTAAAAAATATACAAAAATCGAAGATACTTTCAATTGAATTTGCTAAAATTTCGATCATAAAAATTAAAATTTGTAAAAAATCCAAAAAAATCGAAGATGGTTCCGATTAAATTTGCGAAAATTTCGTTCATAAAAATTAAAATTTGTAAAAAAATCGAAGATAGTTTCAATTAAATTTGCTAAAATTTCGTTCATAAAAATTAAAATTTGTAAAAAAATCCAAAAAAATCGAAGATAGTTTCAATTAAATTTGCTAAAATTTCGTTCATAAAAATTAAAATTTTTGAAAAAATCCAAAAAAATCGAAGATAGTTTCAATTGAATTTGCTAAAATTTCGTTCATAAAAATTAAAATTTGTAAAAAAATCCAAAAAAATCGAAGATAGTTTCAATTAAATTTGCTAAAATTTCGTTCATTAAAATTAAAATTTGTAAAAAAATCCAAAAAAATCGAAGATAGTTTCAATTAAATTTGCTAAAATTTCGTTCATAAAAATTAAAATTTTTGAAAAAATCCAAAAAAATCGAAGATAGTTTCAATTGAATTTGCTAAAATTTCGATCATAAAAATTAAAATTTGTAAAAAAATCCAAAAAAATCGAAGATAGTTTCAATTAAATTTGCTAAAATTTCGTTCATAAAAATTAAAATTTTTGAAAAAATCCAAAAAAATCGAAGATAGTTTCAATTGAATTTGCTAAAATTTCGTTCATAAAAATTAAAATTTGTAAAAAAATCCACAAAAATTAAAGATAGTTTCAATTGAATTTGCTAAAATTTCGATCATAAAAATTAAAATTTGTAAAAAATCTAAAAAAATCGAAGATAGTTCCGATTTAATTTGCTAAAATTTCGTTCATAAAAATTAAAATTTGTAAAAAATTTCAAAAAAATCGGAGATAGTTTCAATTAAATTTGCTAAAATTTCGTTCATAAAAATTAAAATATTTAAAAAAATCCAAAAAAATCGAGGATAGTTTCAATTAAATTTGCTAAAATTTCGTGCATAAAAAATGAAATTTTAAAAAAAATCCAAAAAATTGAAGATAGTTTCAATTGAATTTGCTAAAATTTCGTTCTTAAAATTAAAATTTGTAAAAAAATCCAAAAAAATCGAAGATTGTTTCAATTGAATTTGCTAAAATTTCGTTCATAAAAATTAAAATTTTTAAAAAATCCAAAAAATTCGAAGATAGTTTCAATTGAATTTGCTAAAATTTCGTTCATAAAAATTAAAATTTGTAAAAAAATCCAAAAAAATCGAAGATTGTTTCAATTGAATTTGCTAAAATTTCGTTCATAAAAATTAAAATTTTTAAAAAATCCAAAAAAATCGAAGATAGTTTCAATTGAATTTGCTAAAATTTCGTTCATAAAAATTAAAATTTGTAAAAAATCCAAAAAAATCGAAGATAGTTTCAATTAAATTTGCTAAAATTTCGTTCATAAAAATTAAAATATTTAAAAAAATCCAAAAAAATCGAAGATAGTTTTAATTGAATTTGCTAACATTTCGTTCATAAAAATTAAAATTTGTAAAAAAATCCAAAAAAATCGAAGATAGTTTCAATTAAATTTGCTAAAATTTCGTTCATAAAAATTAAAATTTGTAAAAAATCCAAAAAAATCGAAGATAGTTTCAATTAAATTTGCTAAAATTTCGTTCATAAAAATTAAAATTTTTTAAAAAATATACAAAAATCGAAGATACTTTCAATTGAATTTGCTAAAATTTCGATCATAAAAATTAAAATTTGTAAAAAAATCCAAAAAAATCGAAGATAGTTTCAATTAAATTTGCTAAAATTTCGTTCATAAAAATTAAAATTTTTGAAAAAATCCAAAAAAATCGAAGATAGTTTCAATTGAATTTGCTAAAATTTCGTTCATAAAAATTAAAATTTGTAAAAAAATCCTAAAAAATCGAAGATAGTATTAATTAAATTTGCTAAAATTTCGTTCATAAAAATTAAAATTTGTAAATAATCTAAAAAAATCGAAGATAGTTCCGATTTAATTTGCTAAAATTTCGTTCATAAAAATTAAAATTTGTAAAAAATTTCAAAAAAATCGGAGATAGTTTCAATTAAATTTGCTAAAATTTCGTTCATAAAAATTAAAATATTTAAAAAAATCCAAAAAAATCGAGGATAGTTTCAATTAAATTTGCTAAAATTTCGTGCATAAAAAATGAAATTTTAAAAAAAATCCAAAAAATTGAAGATAGTTTCAATTGAATTTGCTAAAATTTCGTTCTTAAAATTAAAATTTGTAAAAAAATCCAAAAAAATCGAAGATTGTTTCAATTGAATTTGCTAAAATTTCGTTCATAAAAATTAAAATTTTTAAAAATCCAAAAAATTCGATGATGGTTCCGATTAAATTTGCTAAAATTTCGTTCATAAAAATTAAAATTTGTAAAAAAATCCAAAAAAATCGAATATAGTTTCAATTAAATTTGCTAAAATTTCGTTCATAAAAATTAAAATTTGTAAAACAATCCAAAAAAATCGAAGATAGTTTCAATTAAATTTGCTAAAATTTCGTTCATAAAAATTAAAATTTTTGAAAAAATCCAAAAAAATCGAAGATAGTTTCAATTGAATTTGCTAAAATTTCGTTCATAAAAATTAAAATTTTTTAAAAAATATACAAAAATCGAAGATAGTTTCAATTGAATTTGCTAATTTTCGATCATAAAAATTAAAATTTGTAAAAAATCCAAAAAAATCGAAGATAGTTCCGATTAAATTTGCTAAAATTTCGTTCATAAAAATTAAAATTTGTAAAAAAATCCAAAAAAATCGAAGATAGTTTCAATTGAATTTGCTAAAATTTCGTTCATACAAATTAAAATTTGTAAAAAAATCCACAAAAATTAAAGATAGATTCAATTGAATTTGCTAAAATTTCGATCATAAAAATTAAAATTTGTAAAAAATCTAAAAAAATCGAAGATAGTTCCGATTAAATTTGCTAAAATTTCGTTCATAAAAATTAAAATTTGTAAAAAAATCCAAAAAAATCGAAGATAGTTTCAATTAAATTTGCTAAAATTTCGTTCATAAAAATTAAAATTTGTAAAAAAATCCAAAAAAATCGAAGATAGTTTCAATTAAATTTGCTAAAATTTCGTTCATAAAAATGAAATTTTTGAAAAAATCCAAAAAAAATCGAAGATAGTTTCAATTGAATTTGCTAAAATTTCGATCATAAAAATTAAATTTGTAAAAAAATCCAAAAAAATCGAAGATAGTTTCAATTAAATTTGCTAAAATTTCGTTCATAAAAATTAAAATTTTTGAAAAAATCCAAAAAAATCGAAGATAGTTTCAA
The DNA here is from genome assembly GCA_963932335.1 of Andrena marginata. Lineage (NCBI taxonomy): Eukaryota > Metazoa > Arthropoda > Insecta > Hymenoptera > Andrenidae > Andrena > Andrena marginata. The sequence continues at coordinate 72,569 of CAWVQI010000059.1, forward strand.
TTGAATTTGCTAAAATTTCGTTCATAAAAATTAAAATTTGTAAAAAAATCCACAAAAATTAAAGATAGTTTCAATTGAATTTGCTAAAATTTCGATCATAAAAATTAAAATTTGTAAAAAATCTAAAAAAATCGAAGGTAGTTCCGATTTAATTTGCTAAAATTTCGTTCATAAAAATTAAAATTTGTAAAAAATTTCAAAAAAAATCGGAGATAGTTTCAATTAAATTTGCTAAAATTTCGTTCATAAAAATTAAAATATTTAAAAAAATCCAAAAAAATCGAGGATAGTTTCAATTAAATTTGCTAAAATTTCGTGCATAAAAATGAAATTTTAAAAAAAATCCAAAAAATTGAAGATAGTTTCAATTGAATTTGCTAAAATTTCATTCTTAAAATTAAAATTTGTAAAAAAATCCAAAAAAATCGAAGATTGTTTCAATTGAATTTGCTAAAATTTCGTTCATAAAAATTAAAATTTTTAAAAAATCCAAAAAATTCGAAGATAGTTTCAATTGAATTTGCTAACATTTCGTTCATAAAAATTAAAATTTGTAAAAAAATCCAAAAAAATCGAAGATAGTTTCAATTAAATTTGCTAAAATTTCGTTCATAAAAATTAAAATTTGTAAAAAATCCAAAAAAATCGAAGATAGTTTCAGTTAAATTTGCTAAAATTTCGTTCATAAAAATTAAAATTTTTTAAAAAATATACAAAAATCGAAGATACTTTCAATTGAATTTGCTAAAATTTCGATCATAAAAATTAAAATTTGTAAAAAATCCAAAAAAATCGAAGATGGTTCCGATTAAATTTGCTAAAATTTCGTTCATAAAAATTAAAATTTGTAAAAAAATCCAAAAAAATCGAAGATAGTTTCAATTAAATTTGCTAAAATTTCGTTCATAAAAATTAAAATTTGTAAAAAAATCCAAAAAAATCGAAGATAGTTTCAATTAAATTTGCTAAAATTTCGTTCATAAAAATTAAAATTTTTGAAAAAATCCAAAAAAATCGAAGATAGTTTCAATTGAATTTGCTAAAATTTCGTTCATAAAAATTAAAATTTGTAAAAAAATCCAAAAAAATCGAAGATAGTATTAATTAAATTTGCTAAAATTTCGTTCATAAAAATTAAAATTGGTAAAAAAATAAAAAAAAATCGAAGATAGTTTCAATTAAATTTGTTAAAATTTCGTTCATAAAAATTAAAATTTGTAAAAAATCCAAAAAAATCGAAGATAGTTTCAATTAAATTTGCTAAAATTTCGTTCATAAAAATTAAAATTTTTTAAAAAATATACAAAAATCGAAGATAGTTTCAATTGAATTTGCTAAATTTTCGATCATAAAAATTAAAATTTGTAAAAAATCAAAAAAAATCGAAGATAGTTCCGATTAAATTTGCTAAAATTTCGTTCATAAAAATTAAAATTTGTAAAAAAATCCAAAAAAATCGAAGATAGTTTCAATTGAATTTGCTAAAATTTCGTTCATAAAAATTAAAATTTGTAAAAAAATCCACAAAAATTAAAGATAGATTCAATTGAATTTGCTAAAATTTCGATCATAAAAATTAAAATTTGTAAAAAATCCAAAAAAATCGAAGATGGTTCCGATTAAATTTGCTAAAATTTCGTTCATAAAAATTAAAATTTTTGAAAAAATCCAAAAAAATCGAAGATAGTTTCAATTGAATTTGCTAAAATTTCGTTCATAAAAATTAAAATTTGTAAAAAAATCCACAAAAATTAAAGATAGTTTCAATTGAATTTGCTAAAATTTCGATCATAAAAATTAAAATTTGTAAATAATCTAAAAAAATCGAAGATAGTTCCGATTTAATTTGCTAAAATTTCGTTCATAAAAATTAAAATTTGTAAAAAATTTCAAAAAAATCGGAGATAGTTTCAATTAAATTTGCTAAAATTTCGTTCATAAAAATTAAAATATTTAAAAAAATCCAAAAAAATCGAGGATAGTTTCAATTAAATTTGCTAAAATTTCGTGCATAAAAAATGAAATTTTAAAAAAAATCCAAAAAATTGAAGATAGTTTCAATTGAATTTGCTAAAATTTCGTTCTTAAAATTAAAATTTGTAAAAAAATCCAAAAAAATCGAAGATTGTTTCAATTGAATTTGCTAAAATTTCGTTCATAAAAATTAAAATTTTTAAAAAATCCAAAAAATTCGAAGATAGTTTCAATTGAATTTGCTAAAATTTCGTTCATAAAAATTAAAATTTGTAAAAAAATCCAAAAAAATCTAAGATTGTTTCAATTGAATTTGCTAAAATTTCGTTCATAAAAATTAAAATTTTTAAAAAATCCAAAAAAGTCGAAGATAGTTTCAATTGAATTTGCTAAGATTTCGTTCATAAAAATTAAAATTTGTAAAAAAATCCACAAAAATTAAAGATAGATTCAATTGAATTTGCTAAAATTTCGATCATAAAAATTAAAATTTGTAAATAATCTAAAAAAATCGAAGATAGTTCCGATTTAATTTGCTAAAATTTCGTTCATAAAAATTAAAATTTGTAAAAAATTTCAAAAAAATCGGAGATAGTTTCAATTAAATTTGCTAAAATTTCGTTCATAAAAATTAAAATATTTAAAAAAATCCAAAAAAATCGAGGATAGTTTCAATTAAATTTGCTAAAATTTCGTGCATAAAAAATGAAATTTTAAAAAAAATCCAAAAAATTGAAGATAGTTTCAATTGAATTTGCTAAAATTTCGTTCTTAAAATTAAAATTTGTAAAAAAATCCAAAAAAATCGAAGATTGTTTCAATTGAATTTGCTAAAATTTCGTTCATAAAAATTAAAATTTTTAAAAAATCCAAAAAATTCGAAGATAGTTTCAATTGAATTTGCTAAAATTTCGTTCATAAAAATTAAAATTTGTAAAAAAATCCAAAAAAATCTAAGATTGTTTCAATTGAATTTGCTAAAATTTCGTTCATAAAAATTAAAATTTTTAAAAAATCCAAAAAAGTCGAAGATAGTTTCAATTGAATTTGCTAAAATTTCGTTCATAAAAATTAAAATTTGTAAAAAAATCCACAAAAATTAAAGATAGATTCAATTGAATTTGCTAAAATTTCGATCATAAAAATTAAAATTTGTAAAAAATCCAAAAAAATCGAAGATGGTTCCGATTAAATTTGCTAAAATTTCGTTCATAAAAATTAAAATTTTTGAAAAAATCCAAAAAAATCGAAGATAGTTTCAATTGAATTTGCTAAAATTTCGTTCATAAAAATTAAAATTTGTAAAAAAATCCACAAAAATTAAAGATAGTTTCAATTGAATTTGCTAAAATTTCGATCATAAAAATTAAAATTTGTAAATAATCTAAAAAAATCGAAGATAGTTCCGATTTAATTTGCTAAAATTTCGTTCATAAAAATTAAAATTTGTAAAAAATTTCAAAAAAATCGGAGATAGTTTCAATTAAATTTGCTAAAATTTCGTTCATAAAAATTAAAATATTTAAAAAAATCCAAAAAAATCGAGGATAGTTTCAATTAAATTTGCTAAAATTTCGTGCATAAAAAATGAAATTTTAAAAAAAATCCAAAAAATTGAAGATAGTTTCAATTGAATTTGCTAAAATTTCGTTCTTAAAATTAAAATTTGTAAAAAAATCCAAAAAAATCGAAGATTGTTTCAATTGAATTTGCTAAAATTTCGTTCATAAAAATTAAAATTTTTAAAAAATCCAAAAAATTCGAAGATAGTTTCAATTGAATTTGCTAAAATTTCGTTCATAAAAATTAAAATTTGTAAAAAAATCCAAAAAAATCTAAGATTGTTTCAATTGAATTTGCTAAAATTTCGTTCATAAAAATTAAAATTTTTAAAAAATCCAAAAAAGTCGAAGATAGTTTCAATTGAATTTGCTAAAATTTCGTTCATAAAAATTAAAATTTGTAAAAAATCCAAAAAAATCGAAGATAGTTTCAATTGAATTTGCTAAAATTTCGTTCATAAAAATTAAAATTTGTAAAAAAATCCAAAAAAATCTAAGATTGTTTCAATTGAATTTGCTAAAATTTCGTTCATAAAAATTAAAATTTTTAAAAAATCCAAAAAAGTCGAAGATAGTTTCAATTGAATTTGCTAAAATTTCGTTCATAAAAATTAAAATTTGTAAAAAATCCAAAAAAATCGAAGATTGTTTCAATTGAATTTGCTAAAATTTCGTTCATAAAAATTAAAATTTTTAAAAAATCCAAAAAATTCGAAGATAGTTTCAATTGAATTTGCTAAAATTTCGTTCATAAAAATTAAAATTTGTAAAAAAATCCAAAAAAATCTAAGATTGTTTCAATTGAATTTGCTAAAATTTCGTTAATAAAAATTAAAATTTGTAAAAAAATCCAAAAAAATCGAAGATAGTTTCAATTAAATTTGCTAAAATTTCGTTCATAAAAATTAAAATTTTTGAAAAAATCCAAAAAAATCGAAGATTGTTTCAATTGAATTTGCTAAAATTTCGTTCATAAAAATTAAAATTTTTAAAAAATCCAAAAAAATCGAAGATAGTTTCAATTAAATTTGCTAAAATTTCGTTCATAAAAATTAAAATTTTTGAAAAAATCCAAAAAAATCGAAGATAGTTTCAATTGAATTTGCTAAAATTTCGTTCATAAAAATTAAAATTTGTAAAAAAATCCAAAAAATTCGAAGATAGTTTCAATTAAATTTGCTAAAATTTCGTTCATAAAAATTAAAATTTGTAAAAAAATCAAAAAAAATCGAAGATAGTTTCAATTAAATTTGTTAAAATTTCGTTCATAAAAATTAAAATTTGTAAAAAATCCAAAAAAATCGAAGATAGTTTCAATTAAATTTGCTAAAATTTCGTTCATAAAAATTAAAATTTTTAAAAAATATACAAAAATCGAAGATAGTTTCAATTGAAATTGCTAAAATTTCGATCATAAAAATTAAAATTTGTAGAAAATCCAAAAAAATCGAAGATAGTTACGATTAAATTTGCTAAAATTTCGTTAATAAAAATTAAAATTTGTAAAAAAATCCAAAAAATCGAAGATAGTTTCAATTAAATTTGCTAAGATTTCGTTCATAAAAATTAAAATTTTTGAAAAAATCCAAAAAATCGAAGATTGTTTCAATTGAATTTGCTAAAATTTCGTTCATAAAAATTAAAATTTTTGAAAAAATCCAAAAAAATCGAAGATTGTTTCAATTGAATTTGCTAAAATTTCGTTCATAAAAATTAAAATTTTTATAAAATCCACAAAAATTAAAGATAGTTTCAATTGAATTTGCTAAAATTTCGTTCATAAAAATTAAAATTTGTAAAAGAATCCAAAAAAATCGAAGATAGTTTCAATTGAATTTGCTAAATTTTCGATCATAAAATTAAAATTTGTAAAAAAATCCACAAAAATTAAAGATAGTCTCAATTAAATTTGCTAAAATTTCGTTCATAAAAATTAAAATTTGTAAAAAATCCAAAAAAATCGAAGATAGTTTCAATTAAATTTGCTAAAATTTCGTTCATAAAAATTAAAATTTTTTAAAAAATATACAAAAATCGAAGATAGTTTCAATTGAATTTGCTAAATTTTCGATCATAAAAATTAAAATTTGTAAAAAATCCAAAAAAATCGAAGATAGTTACGATTAAATTTGCTAAAATTTCGTTAATAAAAATTAAAATTTGTAAAAAAATCCAAAAAAATCGAAGATAGTTTCAATTAAATTTGCTAAAATTTCGTTCATAAAAATTAAAATTTGTAAAACAATCCAAAAAAATCGAAGATAGTTTCAATTAAATTTGCTAAAATTTCGTTCATAAAAATTAAAATTTTTGAAAAAATCCAAAAAAATCGAAGATAGTTTCAATTAAATTTGCTAAAATTTCGTTCATAAAAATTAAAATTTTTGAAAAAATCCAAAAAAATCGAAGATAGTTTCAATTGAATTTGCTAAAATTTCGTTCATAAAAATTAAAATTTGTAAAAAAATCCAAAAAATTCGAAGATAGTTTCAATTAAATTTGCTAAAATTTCGTTCATAAAAATTAAAATTTGTAAAAAAATCAAAAAAAATCGAAGATAGTTTCAATTAAATTTGTTAAAATTTCGTTCATAAAAATTAAAATTTGTAAAAAATCCAAAAAAATCGAAGATAGTTTCAATTAAATTTGCTAAAATTTCGTTCATAAAAATTAAAATTTTTTAAAAAATATACAAAAATCGAAGATAGTTTCAATTGAATTTGCTAAAATTTCGATCATAAAAATTAAAATTTGTAGAAAATCCAAAAAAATCGAAGATGGTTCCGATTAAATTTGCTAAAATTTCGTTCATAAAAATTAAAATTTGTAAAAAAATCCAAAAAAATCGAAGATAGTTTCAATTATATTTGCTAAAATTTCGTTCATAAAAATTAAAATTTGTAAAACAATCCAAAAAAATCGAAGATAGTTTCAATTAAATTTGCTAAAATTACGTTCATAAAAATTAAAATTTTTGAAAAAATCCAAAAAAATCGAGGATAGTTTCAATTGAATTTGCTAAAATTTCGTTCATAAAAATTAAAATTTGTAAAAAAATCCAAAAAATTCGAAGATAGTTTCAATTAAATTTGCTAAAATTTCGTTCATAAAAATTAAAATTTGTAAAAAAATCAAAAAAAATCGAAGACAGTTTCAATTAAATTTGTTAAAATTTCGTTCATAAAAATTAAAATTTGTAAAAAATCCAAAAAAATCGAAGATAGTTTCAATTAAATTTGCTAAAATTTCGTTCATAAAAATTAAAATTTTTTAAAAAATATACAAAAATCGAAGATAGTTTCAATTGAATTTGCTAAAATTTCGATCATAAAAATTAAAATTTGTAGAAAATCCAAAAAAATCGAAGATGGTTCCGGTTAAATTTGCTAAAATTTCGTTCATAAAAATTAAAATTTGTAAAAAAATCCAAAAAAATCGAAGATAGTTTCAATTAAATTTGCTAAAATTTCGTTCATAAAAATTAAAATTTGTAAAACAATCCAAAAAAATCGAAGATAGTTTCAATTAAATTTGCTAAAATTACGTTCATAAAATTTAAAATTTTTGAAAAAATCCAAAAAAATCGAAGATAGTTTCAATTGAATTTGCTAAAATTTCGTTCATAAAAATTAAAATTTGTAAAAAAATTCAAAAAATTCGAAGATAGTTTCAATTAAATTTGCTAAAATTTCGTTCATAAAAATTAAAATTTGTAAAAAAATCAAAAAAAATCGAAGATAGTTTCAATTAAATTTGTTAAAATTTCGTTCATAAAAATTAAAATTTGTAAAAAATCCAAAAAAATCGAAGATAGTTTCAATTAAATTTGCTAAAATTTCGTTCATAAAAATTAAAATTTTTTAAAAAATATACAAAAATCGAAGATAGTTTCAATTGAATTTGCTAAATTTTCGATCATAAAAATTAAAATTTGTAAAAAATCCAAAAAAATCGAAGATAGTTACGATTAAATTTGCTAAAATTTCATTCATAAAAATTAAAATTTGTAAAAAATCCAAAAAAATCGAAGATAGTTTCAATTAAATTTGCTAAAATTTCGTGCATAAAAATTAAAATTTTTGAAAAAATCCAAAAAAATCGAAGATTGTTTCAATTGAATTTGCTAAAATTTCGTTCATAAAAATTAAAATTTTTAAAAAATCCACAAAAATTAAAGATAGTTTCAATTGAATTTGCTAAAATTTCGTTCATAAAAATTAAAATTTGTAAAAAAATCCAAAAAAATCGAAGATAGTTTCAATTGAATTTGCTAAATTTTCGATCATAAAAATTAAAATTTGTAAAAAAATCCACAAAAATTAAAGATAGTTTCAATTAAATTTGCTAAAATTTCGTTCATAAAAATTAAAATTTGTAAAAAATCCAAAAAAATCGAAGATAGTTTCAATTAAATTTGCTAAAATTTCGTTCATAAAAATTAAAATTTTTTAAAAAATATAAAAAAATCGAAGATAGTTTCAATTGAATTTGCTAAATTTTCGATCATAAAAATTAAAATTTGTAAAAAATCCAAAAAAATCGAAGATAGTTACGATTAAATTTGCTAAAATTTCGTTCATAAAAATTAAAATTTGTAAAAAAATCCAAAAAAATCGAAGATAGTTTCAATTAAATTTGCTAAAATTTCGTTCATAAAAATTAAAATTTTTGAAAAAATCCAAAAAAATCGAAGATTGTTTCAATTGAATTTGCTAAAATTTCGTTCATAAAAATTAAAATTTTTAAAAAATCCAAAAAAATCGAAGATAGTTTCAATTGAATTTTCTAAAATTTCGTTCATAAAAATTAAAATTTGTAAAAAATCCAAAAAAATCGAAGATAGTTTCAATTAAATTTGCTAAAATTTCGTTCATAAAAATTAAAATTTGTAAAAAATCCAAAAAAATCGAAGATAGTTTCAATTAAATTTGCTAAAATTTCGTTCATAAAAATTAAAATTTTTTAAAAAATATACAAAAATCGAAGATAGTTTCAATTGAATTTGCTAAAATTTCGATCATAAAAATTAAAATTTGTAGGAAATCCAAAAAAATCGAAGATGGTTCCGATTAAATTTGATAAAATTTCGTTCATAAAAATTAAAATTTGTAAAAAAATCCAAAAAAATCGAAGATAGTTTCAATTAAATTTGCTAAAATTTCGTTCATAAAAATTAAAATTTGTAAAACAATCCAAAAAAATCGAAGATAGTTTCAATTAAATTTGCTAAAATTTCGTTCATAAAAATTAAAATTTTTGAAAAAATCCAAAAAAATCGAAGATAGTTTCAATTGAATTTGCTAAAATTTCGTTCATAAAAATTAAAATTTGTAAAAAAATCCAAAAAAATCGAAGATAGTTTCAATTAAATTTGCTAAAATTTCGTTCATAAAAATTAAAATTTGTAAAAAAATCAAAAAAAATCGAAGATAGTTTCAATTAAATTTGTTAAAATTTCGTTCATAAAAATTAAAATTTGTAAAAAATCCAAAAAAATCGAAGATAGTTTCAATTAAATTTGCTAAAATTTCGTTCATAAAAATTAAAATTTTTTAAAAAAAATACAAAAATCGAAGATAGTTTCAATTGAATTTGCTAAAATTTCGTTCATAAAAATTAAAATTTGTAAAAAAATCCACAAAAATTAAAGATAGTTTCAATTGAATTTGCTAAAATTTCGATCATAAAAATTAAAATTTGTAAAAAATCTAAAAAAATCGAAGATAGTTCCGATTAAATTTGCTAAAATTTCGTTCATAAAAATTAAAATTTGTAAAAAATTTCAAAAAAATCTAAGATAGTTTCAATTAAATTTGCTAAAATTTCGTTCTTAAAAATTAAAATATTTAAAAAAATCCAAAAAAATCGAAGATAGTTTCAATTGAATTTGCTAAAATTTCGTTCATATAAATTAAAATTTATAAAAAAATCCAAAAAAATCGAAGATAGGTTCAATAAAATTTGCTAAAATTTCGTTCATAAAAATTAAAATTTGTAAAAAATCCAAAAAAATCGAAGATAGTTTCAATTAAATTTGCTAAAATTTCGTTCATAAAAATTAAAATATTTAAAAAAATCCAAAAAAATCGAAGATAGTTTTAATTGAATTTGCTAACATTTCGTTCATAAAAATTAAAATTTGTAAAAAAATCCAAAAAAATCGAAGATAGTTTCAATTAAATTTGCTAAAATTTCGTTCATAAAAATTAAAATTTGTAAAAAATCCAAAAAAATCGAAGATAGTTTCAATTAAATTTGCTAAAATTTCGTTCATAAAAATTAAAATTTTTTAAAAAATATACAAAAATCGAAGATAGTTTCAATTGAATTTGCTAAAATTTCGATCATAAAAATTAAAATTTGTAGAAAATCCAAAAAAATCGAAGATGGTTCCGATTAAATTTGCTAAAATTTCGTTCATAAAAATTAAAATTTGTAAAAAAATCCAAAAAAATCGAAGATAGTTTCAATTATATTTGCTAAAATTTCGTTCATAAAAATTAAAATTTGTAAAACAATCCAAAAAAATCGAAGATAGTTTCAATTAAATTTGCTAAAATTACGTTCATAAAAATTAAAATTTTTGAAAAAATCCAAAAAAATCGAGGATAGTTTCAATTGAATTTGCTAAAATTTCGTTCATAAAAATTAAAATTTGTAAAAAAATCCAAAAAATTCGAAGATAGTTTCAATTAAATTTGCTAAAATTTCGTTCATAAAAATTAAAATTTGTAAAAAAATCAAAAAAAATCGAAGATAGTTTCAATTAAATTTGTTAAAATTTCGTTCATAAAAATTAAAATTTGTAAAAAATCCAAAAAAATCGAAGATAGTTTCAATTAAATTTGCTAAAATTTCGTTCATAAAAATTAAAATTTTTTAAAAAATATACAAAAATCGAAGATAGTTTCAATTGAATTTGCTAAAATTTCGATCATAAAAATTAAAATTTGTAGAAAATCCAAAAAAATCGAAGATGGTTCCGGTTAAATTTGCTAAAATTTCGTTCATAAAAATTAAAATTTGTAAAAAAATCCAAAAAAATCGAAGATAGTTTCAATTAAATTTGCTAAAATTTCGTTCATAAAAATTAAAATTTGTAAAACAATCCAAAAAAATCGAAGATAGTTTCAATTAAATTTGCTAAAATTACGTTCATAAAATTTAAAATTTTTGAAAAAATCCAAAAAAATCGAAGATAGTTTCAATTGAATTTGCTAAAATTTCGTTCATAAAAATTAAAATTTGTAAAAAAATTCAAAAAATTCGAAGATAGTTTCAATTAAATTTGCTAAAATTTCGTTCATAAAAATTAAAATTTGTAAAAAAATCAAAAAAAATCGAAGATAGTTTCAATTAAATTTGTTAAAATTTCGTTCATAAAAATTAAAATTTGTAAAAAATCCAAAAAAATCGAAGATAGTTTCAATTAAATTTGCTAAAATTTCGTTCATAAAAATTAAAATTTTTTAAAAAATATACAAAAATCGAAGATAGTTTCAATTGAATTTGCTAAATTTTCGATCATAAAAATTAAAATTTGTAAAAAATCCAAAAAAATCGAAGATAGTTACGATTAAATTTGCTAAAATTTCATTCATAAAAATTAAAATTTGTAAAAAATCCAAAAAAATCGAAGATAGTTTCAATTAAATTTGCTAAAATTTCGTGCATAAAAATTAAAATTTTTGAAAAAATCCAAAAAAATCGAAGATTGTTTCAATTGAATTTGCTAAAATTTCGTTCATAAAAATTAAAATTTTTAAAAAATCCACAAAAATTAAAGATAGTTTCAATTGAATTTGCTAAAATTTCGTTCATAAAAATTAAAATTTGTAAAAAAATCCAAAAAAATCGAAGATAGTTTCAATTGAATTTGCTAAATTTTCGATCATAAAAATTAAAATTTGTAAAAAAATCCACAAAAATTAAAGATAGTTTCAATTAAATTTGCTAAAATTTCGTTCATAAAAATTAAAATTTGTAAAAAATCCAAAAAAATCGAAGATAGTTTCAATTAAATTTGCTAAAATTTCGTTCATAAAAATTAAAATTTTTTAAAAAATATAAAAAAATCGAAGATAGTTTCAATTGAATTTGCTAAATTTTCGATCATAAAAATTAAAATTTGTAAAAAATCCAAAAAAATCGAAGATAGTTACGATTAAATTTGCTAAAATTTCGTTCATAAAAATTAAAATTTGTAAAAAAATCCAAAAAAATCGAAGATAGTTTCAATTAAATTTGCTAAAATTTCGTTCATAAAAATTAAAATTTTTGAAAAAATCCAAAAAAATCGAAGATTGTTTCAATTGAATTTGCTAAAATTTCGTTCATAAAAATTAAAATTTTTAAAAAATCCAAAAAAATCGAAGATAGTTTCAATTGAATTTTCTAAAATTTCGTTCATAAAAATTAAAATTTGTAAAAAATCCAAAAAAATCGAAGATAGTTTCAATTAAATTTGCTAAAATTTCGTTCATAAAAATTAAAATTTGTAAAAAATCCAAAAAAATCGAAGATAGTTTCAATTAAATTTGCTAAAATTTCGTTCATAAAAATTAAAATTTTTTAAAAAATATACAAAAATCGAAGATAGTTTCAATTGAATTTGCTAAAATTTCGATCATAAAAATTAAAATTTGTAGAAAATCCAAAAAAATCGAAGATGGTTCCGATTAAATTTGATAAAATTTCGTTCATAAAAATTAAAATTTGTAAAAAAATCCAAAAAAATCGAAGATAGTTTCAATTAAATTTGCTAAAATTTCGTTCATAAAAATTAAAATTTGTAAAACAATCCAAAAAAATCGAAGATAGTTTCAATTAAATTTGCTAAAATTTCGTTCATAAAAATTAAAATTTTTGAAAAAATCCAAAAAAATCGAAGATAGTTTCAATTGAATTTGCTAAAATTTCGTTCATAAAAATTAAAATTTGTAAAAAAATCCAAAAAAATCGAAGATAGTTTCAATTAAATTTGCTAAAATTTCGTTCATAAAAATTAAAATTTGTAAAAAAATCAAAAAAAATCGAAGATAGTTTCAATTAAATTTGTTAAAATTTCGTTCATAAAAATTAAAATTTGTAAAAAATCCAAAAAAATCGAAGATAGTTTCAATTAAATTTGCTAAAATTTCGTTCATAAAAATTAAAATTTTTTAAAAAAAATACAAAAATCGAAGATAGTTTCAATTGAATTTGCTAAAATTTCGTTCATAAAAATTAAAATTTGTAAAAAAATCCACAAAAATTAAAGATAGTTTCAATTGAATTTGCTAAAATTTCGATCATAAAAATTAAAATTTGTAAAAAATCTAAAAAAATCGAAGATAGTTCCGATTAAATTTGCTAAAATTTCGTTCATAAAAATTAAAATTTGTAAAAAATTTCAAAAAAATCTAAGATAGTTTCAATTAAATTTGCTAAAATTTCGTTCTTAAAAATTAAAATATTTAAAAAAATCCAAAAAAATCGAAGATAGTTTCAATTGAATTTGCTAAAATTTCGTTCATATAAATTAAAATTTATAAAAAAATCCAAAAAAATCGAAGATAGGTTCAATAAAATTTGCTAAAATTTCGTTCATAAAAATTAAAATTTGTAAAAAATCCAAAAAAATCGAAGATAGTTTCAATTAAATTTGCTAAAATTTCGTTCATAAAAATTAAAATATTTAAAAAAATCCAAAAAAATCGAAGATAGTTTTAATTGAATTTGCTAACATTTCGTTCATAAAAATTAAAATTTGTAAAAAAATCCAAAAAAATCGAAGATAGTTTCAATTAAATTTGCTAAAATTTCGTTCATAAAAATTAAAATTTGTAAAAAATCCAAAAAAATCGAAGATAGTTTCAATTAAATTTGCTAAAATTTCGTTCATAAAAATTAAAATTTTTTAAAAAATATACAAAAATCGAAGATAGTTTCAATTGAATTTGCTAAAATTTCGATCATAAAAATTAAAATTTGTAGAAAATCCAAAAAAATCGAAGATGGTTCCGATTAAATTTGCTAAAATTTCGTTCATAAAAATTAAAATTTGTAAAAAAATCCAAAAAAATCAAAGATAGTTTCAATTAAATTTGCTAAAATTTCGTTCATAAAAATTAAAATTTGTAAAACAATCCAAAAAAATCGAAGATAGTTTCAATTAAATTTGCTAAAATTTCGTTCATAAAAATTAAAATTTTTGAAAAAATCCAAAAAAATCGAAGATTGTTTCAATTGAATTTGCTAAAATTTCGTTCATAAAAATTAAAATTTTTAAAAAATCCAAAAAAATCGAAGATAGTTTCAATTAAATTTGCTAAAATTTCGTTCATAAAAATTAAAATTTTTGAAAAAATCCAAAAAAATCGAAGATAGTTTCAATTGAATTTGCTAAAATTTCGTTCATAAAAATTAAAATTTGTAAAAAAATCCAAAAAATTCGAAGATAGTTTCAATTAAATTTGCTAAAATTTCGTTCATAAAAATTAAAATTTGTAAAAAAATCAAAAAAAATCGAAGATAGTTTCAATTAAATTTGTTAAAATTTCGTTCATAAAAATTAAAATTTGTAAAAAATCCAAAAAAATCGAAGATAGTTTCAATTAAATTTGCTAAAATTTCGTTCATAAAAATTAAAATTTTTTAAAAAATATACAAAAATCGAAGATAGTTTCAATTGAATTTGCTAAAATTTCGATCATAAAAATTAAAATTTGTAGAAAATCCAAAAAAATCGAAGATGGTTCCGATTAAATTTGCTAAAATTTCGTTCATAAAAATTAAAATTTGTAAAAAAATCCAAAAAAATCGAAGATAGTTTCAATTAAATTTGCTAAAATTTCGTTCATAAAAATTAAAATTTGTAAAACAATCCAAAAAAATCGAAGATAGTTTCAATTAAATTTGCTAAAATTTCGTTCATAAAAATTAAAATTTTTGAAAAAATCCAAAAAAATCGAAGATAGTTTCAATTGAATTTGCTAAAATTTCGTTCATAAAAATTAAAATTTGTAAAAAAATTCAAAAAATTCGAAGATAGTTTCAATTAAATTTGCTAAAATTTCGTTCATAAAAATTAAAATTTGTAAAAAAATCAAAAAAAATCGAAGATAGTTTCAATTAAATTTGTTAAAATTTCGTTCATAAAAATTAAAATTTGTAAAAAATCCAAAAAAATCGAAGATAGTTTCAATTAAATTTGCTAAAATTTCGTTCATAAAAATTAAAATTTTTTAAAAAATATACAAAAATCGAAGATAGTTTCAATTGAATTTGCTAAATTTTCGATCATAAAAATTAAAATTTGTAAAAAATCCAAAAAAATCGAAGATAGTTACGATTAAATTTGCTAAAATTTCATTCATAAAAATTAAAATTTGTAAAAAAATCCAAAAAAATCGAAGATAGTTTCAATTAAATTTGCTAAAATTTCGTGCATAAAAATTAAAATTTTTGAAAAAATCCAAAAAAATCGAAGATTGTTTCAATTGAATTTGCTAAAATTTCGTTCATAAAAATTAAAATTTTTAAAAAATCCACAAAAATTAAAGATAGTTTCAATTGAATTTGCTAAAATTTCGTTCATAAAAATTAAAATTTGTAAAAAAATCCAAAAAAATCGAAGATAGTTTCAATTGAATTTGCTAAATTTTCGATCATAAAAATTAAAATTTGTAAAAAAATCCACAAAAATTAAAGATAGTTTCAATTAAATTTGCTAAAATTTCGTTCATAAAAATTAAAATTTGTAAAAAATCCAAAAAAATCGAAGATAGTTTTAATTGAATTTGCTAACATTTCGTTCATAAAAATTAAAATTTGTAAAAAAATCCAAAAAAATCGAAGATAGTTTCAATTAAATTTGCTAAAATTTCGTTCATAAAAATTAAAATTTGTAAAAAATCCAAAAAAATCGAAGATAGTTTCAATTAAATTTGCTAAAATTTCGTTCATAAAAATTAAAATTTTTTAAAAAATATACAAAAATCGAAGTTAGTTTCAATTGAATTTGCTAAAATATCGATCATAAAAATTAAAATTTGTAGAAAATCCAAAAAAATCGAAGATGGTTCCGATTAAATTTGCTAAAATTTCGTTCATAAAAATTAAAATTTGTAAAAAAATCCAAAAAAATCGAAGATAGTTTCAATTAAATTTGCTAAAATTTCGTTCATAAAAATTAAAATTTGTAAAACAATCCAAAAAAATCGAAGATAGTTTCAATTAAATTTGCTAAAATTTCGTTCATAAAAATTAAAATTTTTGAAAAAATCCAAAAAAATCGAAGATAGTTTCAATTGAATTTGCTAAAATTTCGTTCATAAAAATTAAAATTTGTAAAAAAATTCAAAAAATTCGAAGATAGTTTCAATTAAATTTGCTAAAATTTCGTTCATAAAAATTAAAATTTGTAAAAAAATCAAAAAAAATCGAAGATAGTTTCAATTAAATTTGTTAAAATTTCGTTCATAAAAATTAAAATTTGTAAAAAATCCAAAAAAATCGAAGATAGTTTCAATTAAATTTGCTAAAATTTCGTGCATAAAAAATGAAATTTTAAAAAAAATCCAAAAAATTGAAGATAGTTTCAATTGAATTTGCTAAAATTTCGTTCTTAAAATTAAAATTTGTAAAAAAATCCAAAAAAATCGAAGATTGTTTCAATTGAATTTGCTAAAATTTCGTTCATAAAAATTAAAATTTTTAAAAAATCCAAAAAATTCGAAGATAGTTTCAATTGAATTTGCTAAAATTTCGTTCATAAAAATTAAAATTTGTAAAAAAATCCAAAAAAATCTAAGATTGTTTCAATTGAATTTGCTAAAATTTCGTTCATAAAAATTAAAATTTTTAAAAAATCCAAAAAAGTCGAAGATAGTTTCAATTGAATTTGCTAAAATTTCGTTCATAAAAATTAAAATTTGTAAAAAAATCCACAAAAATTAAAGATAGATTCAATTGAATTTGCTAAAATTTCGATCATAAAAATTAAAATTTGTAAATAATCTAAAAAAATCGAAGATAGTTCCGATTTAATTTGCTAAAATTTCGTTCATAAAAATTAAAATTTGTAAAAAATTTCAAAAAATCGGAGATAGTTTCAATTAAATTTGCTAAAATTTCGTTCATAAAAATTAAAATATTTAAAAAAATCCAAAAAAATCGAGGATAGTTTCAATTAAATTTGCTAAAATTTCGTGCATAAAAAATGAAATTTTAAAAAAAATCCAAAAAATTGAAGATAGTTTCAATTGAATTTGCTAAAATTTCGTTCTTAAAATTAAAATTTGTAAAAAAATCCAAAAAAATCGAAGATTGTTTCAATTGAATTTGCTAAAATTTCGTTCATAAAAATTAAAATTTTTAAAAAATCCAAAAAATTCGAAGATAGTTTCAATTGAATTTGCTAAAATTTCGTTCATAAAAATTAAAATTTGTAAAAAAATCCAAAAAAATCTAAGATTGTTTCAATTGAATTTGCTAAAATTTCGTTCATAAAAATTAAAATTTTTAAAAATCCAAAAAAGTCGAAGATAGTTTCAATTGAATTTGCTAAAATTTCGTTCATAAAAATTAAAATTTGTAAAAAAATCCACAAAAATTAAAGATAGATTCAATTGAATTTGCTAAAATTTCGATCATAAAAATTAAAATTTGTAAAAAATCCAAAAAAATCGAAGATGGTTCCGATTAAATTTGCTAAAATTTCGTTCATAAAAATTAAAATTTTTGAAAAAATCCAAAAAAATCGAAGATAGTTTCAATTGAATTTGCTAAAATTTCGTTCATAAAAATTAAAATTTGTAAAAAAATCCACAAAAATTAAAGATAGTTTCAATTGAATTTGCTAAAATTTCGATCATAAAAATTAAAATTTGTAAATAATCTAAAAAAATCGAAGATAGTTCCGATTTAATTTGCTAAAATTTCGTTCATAAAAATTAAAATTTGTAAAAAATTTCAAAAAAATCGGAGATAGTTTCAATTAAATTTGCTAAAATTTCGTTCATAAAAATTAAAATATTTAAAAAAATCCAAAAAAATCGAGGATAGTTTCAATTAAATTTGCTAAAATTTCGTGCATAAAAAATGAAATTTTAAAAAAAATCCAAAAAATTGAAGATAGTTTCAATTGAATTTGCTAAAATTTCGTTCTTAAAATTAAAATTTGTAAAAAAATCCAAAAAAATCGAAGATTGTTTCAATTGAATTTGCTAAAATTTCGTTCATAAAAATTAAAATTTTTAAAAAATCCAAAAATTCGAAGATAGTTTCAATTGAATTTGCTAAAATTTCGTTCATAAAAATTAAAATTTGTAAAAAAATCCAAAAAAATCTAAGATTGTTTCAATTGAATTTGCTAAAATTTCGTTCATAAAAATTAAAATTTTTAAAAATCCAAAAAAGTCGAAGATAGTTTCAATTGAATTTGCTAAAATTTCGTTCATAAAAATTAAAATTTGTAAAAAATCCAAAAAAATCGAAGATAGTTTCAATTGAATTTGCTAAAATTTCGTTCATAAAAATTAAAATTTGTAAAAAAATCCAAAAAAATCTAAGATTGTTTCAATTGAATTTGCTAAAATTTCGTTCATAAAAATTAAAATTTTTAAAAAATCCAAAAAAGTCGAAGATAGTTTCAATTGAATTTGCTAAAATTTCGTTCATAAAAATTAAAATTTGTAAAAAATCCAAAAAAATCGAAGATTGTTTCAATTGAATTTGCTAAAATTTCGTTCATAAAAATTAAAATTTTTAAAAAATCCAAAAAATTCGAAGATAGTTTCAATTGAATTTGCTAAAATTTCGTTCATAAAAATTAAAATTTGTAAAAAAATCCAAAAAAATCTAAGATTGTTTCAATTGAATTTGCTAAAATTTCGTTAATAAAAATTAAAATTTGTAAAAAAATCCAAAAAAATCGAAGATAGTTTCAATTAAATTTGCTAAAATTTCGTTCATAAAAATTAAAATTTTTGAAAAAATCCAAAAAAATCGAAGATTGTTTCAATTGAATTTGCTAAAATTTCGTTCATAAAAATTAAAATTTTTAAAAAATCCAAAAAAATCGAAGATAGTTTCAATTAAATTTGCTAAAATTTCGTTCATAAAAATTAAAATTTTTGAAAAAATCCAAAAAATCGAAGATAGTTTCAATTGAATTTGCTAAAATTTCGTTCATAAAAATTAAAATTTGTAAAAAAATCCAAAAAATTCGAAGATAGTTTCAATTAAATTTGCTAAAATTTCGTTCATAAAAATTAAAATTTGTAAAAAAATCAAAAAAATCGAAGATAGTTTCAATTAAATTTGTTAAAATTTCGTTCATAAAAATTAAAATTTGTAAAAAATCCAAAAAAATCGAAGATAGTTTCAATTAAATTTGCTAAAATTTCGTTCATAAAAATTAAAATTTTTTAAAAAATATACAAAAATCGAAGATAGTTTCAATTGAATTTGCTAAATTTTCGATCATAAAATTAAAATTTGTAAAAAAATCCACAAAAATTAAAGATAGTCTCAATTAAATTTGCTAAAATTTCGTTCATAAAAATTAAAATTTGTAAAAAATCCAAAAAAATCGAAGATAGTTTCAATTAAATTTGCTAAAATTTCGTTCATAAAAATTAAAATTTTTTAAAAAATATACAAAAATCGAAGATAGTTTCAATTGAATTTGCTAAATTTTCGATCATAAAAATTAAAATTTGTAAAAAATCCAAAAAAATCGAAGATAGTTACGATTAAATTTGCTAAAATTTCGTTAATAAAAATTAAAATTTGTAAAAAAATCCAAAAAAATCGAAGATAGTTTCAATTAAATTTGCTAAAATTTCGTTCATAAAAATTAAAATTTGTAAAACAATCCAAAAAAATCGAAGATAGTTTCAATTAAATTTGCTAAAATTTCGTTCATAAAAATTAAAATTTTTGAAAAAATCCAAAAAAATCGAAGATAGTTTCAATTAAATTTGCTAAAATTTCGTTCATAAAAATTAAAATTTTTGAAAAAATCCAAAAAAATCGAAGATAGTTTCAATTGAATTTGCTAAAATTTCGTTCATAAAAATTAAAATTTGTAAAAAAATCCAAAAAATTCGAAGATAGTTTCAATTAAATTTGCTAAAATTTCGTTCATAAAAATTAAAATTTGTAAAAAAATAAAAAAAAATCGAAGATAGTTTCAATTAAATTTGTTAAAATTTCGTTCATAAAAATTAAAATTTGTAAAAAATCCAAAAAAATCGAAGATAGTTTCAATTAAATTTGCTAAAATTTCGTTCATAAAAATTAAAATTTTTTAAAAAATATACAAAAATCGAAGATAGTTTCAATTGAATTTGCTAAAATTTCGATCATAAAAATTAAAATTTGTAGAAAATCCAAAAAAATCGAAGATGGTTCCGATTAAATTTGCTAAAATTTCGTTCATAAAAATTAAAATTTGTAAAAAAATCCAAAAAAATCGAAGATAGTTTCAATTATATTTGCTAAAATTTCGTTCATAAAAATTAAAATTTGTAAAACAATCCAAAAAAATCGAAGATAGTTTCAATTAAATTTGCTAAAATTACGTTCATAAAAATTAAAATTTTTGAAAAAATCCAAAAAAATCGAGGATAGTTTCAATTGAATTTGCTAAAATTTCGTTCATAAAAATTAAAATTTGTAAAAAAATCCAAAAAATTCGAAGATAGTTTCAATTAAATTTGCTAAAATTTCGTTCATAAAAATTAAAATTTGTAAAAAAATCAAAAAAAATCGAAGATAGTTTCAATTAAATTTGTTAAAATTTCGTTCATAAAAATTAAAATTTGTAAAAAATCCAAAAAAATCGAAGATAGTTTCAATTAAATTTGCTAAAATTTCGTTCATAAAAATTAAAATTTTTTAAAAAATATACAAAAATCGAAGATAGTTTCAATTGAATTTGCTAAAATTTCGATCATAAAAATTAAAATTTGTAGAAAATCCAAAAAAATCGAAGATGGTTCCGGTTAAATTTGCTAAAATTTCGTTCATAAAAATTAAAATTTGTAAAAAAATCCAAAAAAATCGAAGATAGTTTCAATTAAATTTGCTAAAATTTCGTTCATAAAAATTAAAATTTGTAAAACAATCCAAAAAATCGAAGATAGTTTCAATTAAATTTGCTAAAATTACGTTCATAAAATTTAAAATTTTTGAAAAAATCCAAAAAATCGAAGATAGTTTCAATTGAATTTGCTAAAATTTCGTTCATAAAAATTAAAATTTTTTAAAAAATATACAAAAATCGAAGATAGTTTCAATTGAATTTGCTAAATTTTCGATCATAAAATTAAAATTTGTAAAAAAATCCACAAAAATTAAAGATAGTCTCAATTAAATTTGCTAAAATTTCGTTCATAAAAATTAAAATTTGTAAAAAATCCAAAAAAATCGAAGATAGTTTCAATTAAATTTGCTAAAATTTCGTTCATAAAAATTAAAATTTTTTAAAAAATATACAAAAATCGAAGATAGTTTCAATTGAATTTGCTAAATTTTCGATCATAAAAATTAAAATTTGTAAAAAATCCAAAAAAATCGAAGATAGTTACGATTAAATTTGCTAAAATTTCGTTAATAAAAATTAAAATTTGTAAAAAAATCCAAAAAAATCGAAGATAGTTTCAATTAAATTTGCTAAAATTTCGTTCATAAAAATTAAAATTTGTAAAACAATCCAAAAAAATCGAAGATAGTTTCAATTAAATTTGCTAAAATTTCGTTCATAAAAATTAAAATTTTTGAAAAAATCCAAAAAAATCGAAGATAGTTTCAATTAAATTTGCTAAAATTTCGTTCATAAAAATTAAAATTTTTGAAAAAATCCAAAAAAATCGAAGATAGTTTCAATTGAATTTGCTAAAATTTCGTTCATAAAAATTAAAATTTGTAAAAAAATCCAAAAAATTCGAAGATAGTTTCAATTAAATTTGCTAAAATTTCGTTCATAAAAATTAAAATTTGTAAAAAAATAAAAAAAATCGAAGATAGTTTCAATTAAATTTGTTAAAATTTCGTTCATAAAAATTAAAATTTGTAAAAAATCCAAAAAAATCGAAGATAGTTTCAATTAAATTTGCTAAAATTTCGTTCATAAAAATTAAAATTTTTTAAAAAATATACAAAAATCGAAGATAGTTTCAATTGAATTTGCTAAAATTTCGATCATAAAAATTAAAATTTGTAGAAAATCCAAAAAAATCGAAGATGGTTCCGATTAAATTTGCTAAAATTTCGTTCATAAAAATTAAAATTTGTAAAAAAATCCAAAAAAATCGAAGATAGTTTCAATTATATTTGCTAAAATTTCGTTCATAAAAATTAAAATTTGTAAAACAATCCAAAAAAATCGAAGATAGTTTCAATTAAATTTGCTAAAATTACGTTCATAAAAATTAAAATTTTTGAAAAAATCCAAAAAAATCGAGGATAGTTTCAATTGAATTTGCTAAAATTTCGTTCATAAAAATTAAAATTTGTAAAAAAATCCAAAAAATTCGAAGATAGTTTCAATTAAATTTGCTAAAATTTCGTTCATAAAAATTAAAATTTGTAAAAAAATCAAAAAAAATCGAAGATAGTTTCAATTAAATTTGTTAAAATTTCGTTCATAAAAATTAAAATTTGTAAAAAATCAAAAAAATCGAAGATAGTTTCAATTAAATTTGCTAAAATTTCGTTCATAAAAATTAAAATTTTTAAAAAATATACAAAAATCGAAGATAGTTTCAATTGAATTTGCTAAAATTTCGATCATAAAAATTAAAATTTGTAGAAAATCCAAAAAAATCGAAGATGGTTCCGGTTAAATTTGCTAAAATTTCGTTCATAAAAATTAAAATTTGTAAAAAAATCCAAAAAAATCGAAGATAGTTTCAATTAAATTTGCTAAAATTTCGTTCATAAAAATTAAAATTTGTAAAACAATCCAAAAAAATCGAAGATAGTTTCAATTAAATTTGCTAAAATTACGTTCATAAAATTTAAAATTTTTGAAAAAATCCAAAAAAATCGAAGATAGTTTCAATTGAATTTGCTAAAATTTCGTTCATAAAAATTAAAATTTGTAAAAAAATTCAAAAAATTCGAAGATAGTTTCAATTAAATTTGCTAAAATTTCGTTCATAAAAATTAAAATTTGTAAAAAAATCAAAAAAATCGAAGATAGTTTCAATTAAATTTGTTAAAATTTCGTTCATAAAAATTAAAATTTGTAAAAAATCCAAAAAATCGAAGATAGTTTCAATTAAATTTGCTAAAATTTCGTTCATAAAAATTAAAATTTTTTAAAAAATATACAAAAATCGAAGATAGTTTCAATTGAATTTGCTAAATTTTCGATCATAAAAATTAAAATTTGTAAAAAATCCAAAAAAATCGAAGATAGTTACGATTAAATTTGCTAAAATTTCATTCATAAAAATTAAAATTTGTAAAAAATCCAAAAAAATCGAAGATAGTTTCAATTAAATTTGCTAAAATTTCGTGCATAAAAATTAAAATTTTTGAAAAAATCCAAAAAAATCGAAGATTGTTTCAATTGAATTTGCTAAAATTTCGTTCATAAAAATTAAAA